>PVJO010005857.1:0-94446 GCA_004026905.1 Hystrix cristata | reverse complement strand
AAAAAAAAAAAAAACCAAAAAAACTATTGTGAGGTATTACCTCATAGCCAATAGGATGGCCACAATGAAAAAAATAAATAAATAAAAACAAATCTCAGGATGTGGAGAAACTGCAGTCTTTGTACACTGTTAGTAGGACCGTAAAATGGTGCAGCCACTTTGGAAAACACTACAGACATTCCTCAATTAAAAGAATTACCACATGATCCAGCAAACACACTTCTGGGTACATATCAAGAAGAACTGGACCAGCATCTCCAAAAGATATTTGCAAACCAATGTTCATTGCAGCATTAATCCCAATAGTCATTACGGCAAGATGCACAGCCACTAATGTTCATTTAGAGCCAAGCTACATGTCCAACAGATGAGGAGATAAATAAAATGTATTTTATATATATATATATATATATATACACACATACATACATACATATACCCAAAAGAATATAATTCAGCCTTAAAAAAGGAAATTCTGACACATATTACAATTTTGCTCAACTATTAATCTATTAACACTCTTCACTTCCAGTCTTTGTTTTTTCTTTATCCCTCCTCATTTGTTGAGCAATTGTTAGGTGCTGAGGCAGGCCCCTTCTGAGGCAAACTCCCACATTAATACGCATTCAGAATTCTCTTTTCTTTTTGTTGCACCTAAGAGTTATGGGGGAAACTTGTCAAGAACCAGCCAAAGTTACCAAGTCACTCTAATTGTCTTTTAGGCATCTAGAACAAACTCAACTTACTACAATACCGAACTGAGCATGAAGCATTTGTGTCCCTCATCTTTATGACCCTGAACTGAGCATGCCCAGAAGTATTGTGTCTTCCATCTTAATCTTTCAAACATGTGCTCTATAACCTTGAATGGAGAATGCCCAGGAACTTGTTGCCTCTTTCCAAACTACCACAGAACTACCACTTAAACTGAGCATGCTCAAAAATACACCCTGTAAAATGGGCATGCTCAGGAATGTGCCCATCTCTAAAGAGCTTTCCTATGTGAATATGTACAGGTTCTCTGAATAATAACTCCACACTTCCTTTCCTCAGGAAGGGTACTGGTTCAAAAATAACCTCAGTGCTCCACTTACTTGCTGCAGGAAATAAATCTTTTGTCTCAGTCGTGTTTTTGGCTTTGAATTCACTAAGATGTGACCCCATTGCATTTGTTTACATAATTAATAACTGGAAAACCAAAATTTGTCCAAAAGTTTTCTCCTGGGACTGCTTGTCTGTAAAGGAGTATGTGTGGGGTTACTAGAAACTCCCAAGATAAAAGGGAACCAGATACTATCCAGGTGGCTCCCGCTGAGTAGAGAGAAGACAGGCTGTGAGTATCCTTAGCCCAAAAAAGAAAGGAACACACAGGTAGAATACTATCTTCTCTGAGGATCAGTGACTGTTTCCTGAGGGTGGCAGTCTTTGAATGGTGCTTTCTTTTTATCTAGCACTGGGGATTGAACTCAGGGCCTTCACAAAGAACTACATTGCAGGCCCTTTTATTTTATTTTATTTTATTTTATTTTATTTTATTTTATTTTTTAAATTTTGAGACAGGGTTTCACTAAGTTCCTAAATTGCCCAGGCTGGAGTTGAACTTGCAATCCTCCTTCCTCAGGCTTGGGACTACAGATGTGCAACGGTACAGCTGGGGCTTTCAAAGACTGATAGTATTTGGAGGAATGAGAAAGCGAACTGGAGAGAATTCTTGGGTTGGGGGAGAGACAACATTGTTAGAAATAAGAAGGTAAAACAGAGTCAGAGTACGGGAGTTGATGTACTACAACTTCAAAAGAGTTCCTTCCTTTTGTTTTGTGCTACAGGGAGATATTTGTTACCAAGAAGTCCTTTAAAAAACTCAGAAGTGTTTAGCAATTCACTTCTGGGTGATCTACCCAAAAGAATTGAGAGCAGAGCGTAGGAGAGATGTCTGTACACCCATGGTCTCTGCAGCAGTACACACAATAGACAAAGGTGGAAATAAGCCAAGGGCCCTCCAAGGATAAACGGGTAAACATAACACAGCATACTTACATACAATGGAGTATTATTCATCCTTAGAAAGGAAAGGAACTCTGATACATATTACCACGTGGATAAACCTGTGGTAAATTAAATAAGTCACTCACAAAATACTGCATGCTTCCACTTACATGAAGTATTTAGAGCATTCAAACTTATAAAAATGCAAAGTAGAATGGTGGTTGCCAGGGGCTGGGAGATGGGAGGCAAGGATGATTGGGAGTTGTTGTTTAATGTGTATAGAATTTCAATTTTGCAAGATGAAGAGGAGTTCTGGAGATTCTCACAGCAGTGTACATTAAAATGGTTAAGGTAATCAATTTTATATGTATTCTACCACAGCTAAAATATTTTGTGAAAGTCACAACTGCTGCAACTCTGCAACATTTTATCTACAATTACGAAATTCAAAAAGGTCTGAAAACCAAAAGCTTTGATCATAGCCTGCTGTTCCAGATGCTACTGGTGGGCTACATGATAAATGGTGTATGCATCTTATTTATATTCCAAAATTGAAAGATCTCTAAATGTTCACACACACCTGCCCTCCAAAGCTTTCAGACAAAGGACTGTGAACCTGTATTTGGCAATATCCATCTTCCCTCTTGTGACAAAGGTGGACAGAGACTGACTGAGGAGACCTGATCCATTACAATACTAGTCTATGCTTCTGGGATGGTGCTGGCTGATCATTGCTTTGACAAAAATAATTGATAACCAACTAAAATAATCAGTGGGCAGGTCTGTTTTATTTTTCTGCTTCCTTTTAGTGCCATCTGGTTGCAATGCAGGACACTCACCAGGTGCTACATGCTACAAGTTACAGCAGGAAAGCATACGGCCCTGCTTAGGGCCACTCACCAGGTCACACCTGGGCACACTGGACACAAACTGCGCCCCCTGGCAGCCTAGGATGAAGCCCGCGAGATTCAGGAGGACGCAAACCACAGAGAGCAGCACAAAGAGGTTGACCTGAAACAGCAAGAGCACAGGCAGTTAGAAAAAGGCTGAGCTAAATACAGAGATGGCTTTATCTGAATTAAAAAAAAAAAAAAAACTGGTAGTCTCTTCCAACAGTGTAGTTTTTTAAAAAGTTAAAATTATGTTTTTGCAAAATATTTTTCATATTTTAGAATTTTTTAAATCATACTTAGGAATTCCACTGAGTCTCATATCTCAACCTCAAGTCCCTTTTTACAAATATTTCTTCCTCTTTTATCCTTTTTTCAGTTCTTTTACCTTTTAGCCACATATTTCACTAAGACCTGGCCATTTCTTCCTTGAGCCAGTCTGATCTTCCCAAATTTGGTTGTGTCAATAATGGTAAGGAGACAAATGGAGAACTCTATGTGTAAGCGAAACACAGGAAAACTCAGGAGACTCAGAGTCATTAGTAGCCAGAAATCACAGTACACAACTGAAAATACAGATGAGTCTTTTTGCAGTTCAAAACACTTTAGGTGCTAAATAAATGTACAACAATCTTCCATGTACTCTTTCTCCAAAGGTACAAATAATAATAATAATAATAATAATAATAATAATAATAATAATATCATTTAAACTAATTAAGAACCGACAGAAGCCAACCAAGAAAGCAGTGTTTACTGATGTGAATTACAGAATATGCTATCTCTCTACTTGAGAACTATGATTATGAAAATCAAACCTCAGTGCAAATACAAAAGATTACAGTCAATAATTTTCAGTATTAAAACCAAGTATCACTTCAGGTAGCTAATAGGTCAGTGCTGACTGGCAAATGAATTCACGTACAAACTCTAATACAGAAAGCTTGTGCTGCTGTGGTTATTCCAAGTCATACACTGAACAAATAACCTGTATTCAAGATCCACACGTAACACTTTGCCTCGATAATAAAAACTTGATTTTAAAATCTAGGCAAAAGGCTTGAACATACATTTTACTCTTCTCCCCCACAAAAAAGATTCAGGAATAGCTGATAGGCCTGTGATAACATGCTCAATATTATTAGTCATCACGAATGCAAATTGAAACCACAGTGAAAATCACTTCACAAACTCAGTTTCTTTACAGTTAAACACAAATCTACGCAGGAGTTTTTCCAGATAATTTCTGGAGCTACTTCACCCTCTATTCCCTACTCCTTAACTGCACGGTGTACAAGGTGACTTCCTTGTAAAGAACACAGTATGCAAAGCAAGAAGTAACTTTCCAGGAGAGAAAACTGACGAACACTACTGCAACCAGGCAACATTGGCGACGTCACAGCAGCAGCAGGTGCCTTTAGTAAGATGTAATGGGAACAGCACTTGACCACTGTGGGATTCCTCCACAAACCCATAACGACTTCATTCTAATCACGAGAAAAAAAAAATCAGGTAATCCCAAAGAGCAACTCCTTAAAAATGAAGCCCAGTACTCTGGAAGGATCACAAGTTTGAGCCCAGTCTAGGCATAGCAACTTAGTGAGACAATCTCAGATTAATAAACAAACAAACAAAAAAAGGCTGGCAATATAACTTAAGTGTGAATACCCTGGGTTCAAATCCCAACATGCCAAAAAAACAAAAGAAACAAAAAAGAAAAAAGAAAAGTCTGAGAAGCTGTCATAGCCAAGAGGAACCTGTGGAGACGACACAATGATTAAATGCAATGTGGTGTTCTGCACGGGATCATGGATAGAAAAGGGACAATAGGCACAAACTAGGAAAATGTGAAAAGTACTATCTTTCATTGACAAACATGTATTAATATGAGTATGTATTAATATGGACGAATTGTAAGTAAAATGTTAATAACAGGTAAACAGTGTGGAGTATGGAGGACCTCTGTACCATCTGCATAATTTTTAAAAACCTGAACTATTCTAAAAATAATTTTTTAAAGCAACAAAGTCATATGCAATAGAATATTCTCAAACAATGGAATGCTTCTCCCAATAAAAAGGAAAACGCTACAAATACAGAACAACAACAGGAAATTCAAAAACACTACACTGAGGACTGGGGGTTTAGCTCAGTGGTTAGAGCACTTGCCTTGCAGGCACAAGGGCTTTAGTTCAATCCCCAGCACCAAAAAAACAAAAACACTACGTTCAGCACAATAAGCCCAATGCTGTACGATTTCAATTACATAAAGGCCATGAATAGACAACATAATCTATGCTACTGCAAATCAGACCGCGACTGCCTAGTAGGAGGGAGAGGAGAGGGGAGATGAGGAAGAGATGTGAGGGATTTTCAGGAATGATAAAAAAGTCCTATGTCTTGAGTGTCCTGTAGGTGGTTCCAATTGTCAAAACTTAGCTTACTGGACACTTTTAATCTGGGATTTCCCTGCATATAAATTATACTGAGCACTTTAAAAAGGTGGGAGGGAAAGAGAGAAACGGAAGGAGAGAGAGAGGGGCCTGAATCCAACTGCCAAGCCAGAAGTATAAGATCATATAATGAATGGGGCTACTTCTGAAATGTCTGAACAAAAACGAGAAGAGGGAAGAGCATCCCAGCAATCCCCTCTCACACTGGGGGATCTGGCGGTGACAAGTCAAAGTCACATCATCAGCAAGCCACACCTGCAAACCCCAGGATGAGGGCACAGGCCCTGGCACATAGACTGTGTACAACATTACCATGTACTGTTCTTCAAATGTATGCCTGCATGTGTCATTATTATTATTACTCAAACTCTGGTGAAACTTTCCAGAAGGCTTTTCAAAATGGCAGAGTGCTGACTAGAAACAATTCAGCCTCCCCAAGATTTGGAATGCAGACACTGCAAAATGACAACTTGGGAAAGAAAAATGAGAGAGAGAGACAGGTAGAGCCCCAGGAATCAGGAAGGAACTATAGGAATATTAAGAAAAACTGTACAGTGAGGTTGAAGAGACCAGCCACAGTGAGAAGGGAGTGAAACAGTCTGGACTTTCTCCCAGCCTGACTCTGCTGAAGCATTCTGTGCTCTGGGGACTCCCGGGAGAAGCAACGGTGGACTGGGCCAGCGGTTGTTATGAGCTACAGGAACAGAGCAGGGTTTTGATCTAATGGAGGTCCTTGCGCAAGAAACAGCAGGAGAGGGATCCCAGCGCACCACCATGGGGAGAGTGTGGGGTTGGGTGCCATTCTGCGAAAGGGTTGAGTGTTTGAATCTGGAACTCAGAACAGCTGAGGTCAGCTTCGCTGCACAGCTCCCAGGGTCACCCTCCCACAGTGACTGGAAACACAGGCAGCCACAGGAAACAACAGTGGACTAGAAGCAGGCTGCAGAGTTCCTCTGAGGGGTCTCAACTCAAGCCAGGAATGATATACAGGACTGGCACTCCTATGGCCAGAGGTCAGCTTGGTTTGAGTTGCTCTGGGTTTAAGTGTAAACATGTAGTATTTGAGCCCTCACTATACTGCCTGCATCTGGCCCAGATCTGGGGTTGGACTGCCTTCCTCGTCTACTGGCAAGAGCAGGCACATGTCTCAGCTTAGACAAGGCCACAGCCTAGGTAAGAGGGGCCTTAGAAAAGGGTGTGGGGGTGCCTAAAAACCCACAGGGCGCCAGGGATTTAGCTCAGTGGTTAGAGTCCTGGCCTCGCAAGAACAAGGTCCTGAGTTTGATCCTAGCACAGAAAACAAAAAACCCCACAGGCCTTAAGGCTAGGTGGAGAAAACCAAGAATTGCTGCACTTCAAAACTGCAGATCCTGGAAGGAAACCACTCATTCAAAAACACAGAGAAGGGGTTGGGGATTGAGCTCAGTGGTACAGAGCCTGACTACCAGGTATAAGGCTCTGAGTTCGATCCCTAGCACCACAACAAAAACAAACAGAGAAAAAAATCTTTTTTTTTTCCTTTCCTCTTTCTTCTTCACTGGTCTACTTGGGTGTAGGGGATTTTCCTTTGTCCTTTTTTCCTGGTTTTTAAATTTTTTATTCTGTTTTTCCCTTTTTCATCTTTTTTCCCTCTCCTCTTCCTTTTAATTTTTTTTCTGTTTAATTTTTTTCTCAGTTTTACGCTTCACATTATTTCCTTTTTCCCTTTTTACTTTCTCGAGGTAGCTTTTAAATTTGGTTTATTCTTAAAACAGTAACTTCAGTGATGTCTGTCTTTTATTTAGCAACTAATTTTTATGTTCAAGAAAAAAGACTAGAAAGGAATCATAAAGTGCTGCTTTCAGTATGTTCATCTTTGTTCATCAGTATGCAAGGATGTGGCTGTTTTGAAGGTATTCTTTCAATTTTCCAACTATTTCCTCTTCTTATTATTTCTTTTTCTGCTAAAAGGTTAACACACTACTGAGTATCACCATGTTGATGCTGAACAGCAAAAACTGTGTCACTTATTTCTGGAATTGCCTTACATAATGTGTATCTGAGTACCTAGTAAATGCTTAATAAATCACTGCCAAATGAATGGATGATTAATTCTTTTTCCTCAAAGATTTAACTCATTAAATAGTACTGTTCTTCTCTTATCTTTATCTTATTCTGAGATATGTATCCAGGAAACAGAAGGATGGTCTTCTTTGTAGCTTCCCTTTAGACACATTCATAATTGTGGGTAAAGGAAAGCAACTGCCATTTTGTTGCTCCCAAGTCTTTTTACTAAGAATCCCATGAAGACTTGGCTCCTTAATATAGGACATCAAGGCAACAGCACCCATTCTTTGTGACAGAGGAAACAAGGGACGTTGCCATTGGACAGACAAAACTTTGTGACTTGTAAAATTGGATTAGGTTTAAAAATGATTTTGAGGGATAATTACATGGTTTAGTAAAATTGCTGAGAAAAAATGAATGTTTACAATTCTTGAATCAAACCTAACTTCTCCCAGCAAATGAAATTCAGGTTAATTTTTATTACATCACTTGGCTTTCACTCAACTTGTGTGTCTTGCTCACAGAATGATGTGAATCCTTCAAGTCTTTAAATGAAATTCATCTCGATACTCTATTTCAGATGTACAAGTAAGATTCTACAGAATGGTGCAAAAAAATTCTCAATCTAGTCTCCAGCAGATTTTCAAGTACTCATGGAGTTCGTTGGGTTTTGATATGTTGATTATAGTCCACATATCAAATTAGGTTTGTCGGGCTGGGGATTTAGCTCAGAGGTTAAAGTGCTTGCCTTGCAAGCACAAGGACCCGAGTTTGATCCCCAGCACCAAAAAACCAAAACAAAACAAATTAGGTTTGTCTTCAAGATTGACCAGGGCGGCTCTGGCTAGAGTTGGATGAATCCCGCAGAGGTTCTAGACAGAGAATATTTGTTCTTGACCCTAATGGGGTAATGACATTTCAATTTCATTATTTCATCCCAGCTTTAGATTTATTTATTATGTCTTCAAATTATTTGAGCTACTCAAGCTTTCTGGATGCACTGTGCTTGCATTAACAGCAGTACCATGGGTTTTTCCCTTTTAACTTCTACTTCTCATTTGTTTTTTTCTGTTAACCTTTACCGAATTCTACAAATATCCTTCCACTCCCTAACAGGATCCTTTATCTCACTTCTTTCTCCTCCTTCTGATCTTGAATAGCTTAAATTTTCAAACTTTTTGTCTTGCATTTTTCTGCTCCCAATTCCCTATATATTTAACAATACAACCAGTAAGTTTTATTAATTTTCAGATAGTTAACTCTATATAAATACTACCGATTCTTTTTTACCATTAGTGGTGATATAGCTCTTGCATTTAGTACATATTAGCTGTATGTTAATATCTGGTTTGTCTTAGCACTTATAATTGTGGATTTCTTTTCTATGGTTAAGGGTGGTACATTATTGGTTCTTATGGTGTGTGTATATTCAATTTGCTTGGATGATACTACTGTAGCTGATTTGTTTGACATTGCCAGGATCATATAATTGTTCCTGTTAATGGGTTTTCTCTGTATGCCAACACCCAGATTACCTTTGTGACGTTAACAATACTGGGGTCCATTCCCAGAGAAGTGACTGTTGGACCAATTGCCCTGTGTCCTTCCCTCCCAAATTAACAGAGGTGGTCAGATCTTGGGACAGAGACAAAGGACTATAGGTAGCCATGCCCTGAGTGCATCAATGAAAACACACTAAAGAAATCTCCATACTAACAACAAAATCTTTTCACTATAGGCACACACAAACCTCAGCACAAAACGAAACAAAAAAACAACAGAAACACGAGAAGACAAGGAAACAAAATGCCTCCCAAAACTCAAAACTCCTCAAAAGACACACACACAAATTGTTTGAAAGGATAAAAGAAGAGGTTAAAAACAAATCAAAAAGGTGATTGGCAGGATCACAGAAGATATAACTACAGAGACAATGGAAGTAATAAATAAAATGATCAGGGAACCTTTAGATGACACTAATAAAAATCTAGATAAGCTAAACAAAACAACAGAAAACATGACAGTCCAGTTTAGAAAAGAATTACATTCCACAAAAAGATTTCAATCAGGGACCCAGGAGATTAAAAATTGTATTGAAAGTATGGGCACCAGAAGTGACCAATGTGAGGCCAGTGTCAGAACCGGAAGAGAGAGTTGTTGTTGGTGATCAATTATTGAAAGATACATTAAAAATAACAACAGCACAAGAAAAATGGATCAAACAGCTGCTAAATGACACAAAGAAGGCTAAGATTAATTGGCATAAGTGAAAAATCAGAAAGCAGCACAAATGGCATTTTAAAAAAACCTATTTACAGAAATAAAACAGAAACTTTCCAAGTATGGGAAAAGAATTTAACATACAATAAGTAAAGCACACTGAACCATAAATAGCCGCATCACAGTACAGTCAATATATTAGAAGTCCAACACAGGGACAAAATCTTAAAAGCTCTTAAGCAATGAATCAGTTAGAAAGGTAAACTAGACTTCTCAACACAACTCTTAAAGGCCTGGAGGGCTTGGAGTGAAACGGTTCAAGCCCTAGAAGATAACAACGTCCAAACCTGACTTACATATCCTACAAAACTTTTCTTCAAAATTGATGGAGCCATAAAGTATTTCCATGACAAAGAGCAACTCAAAAAATTCACGAATACCAAAGCAGCGTTATAAAATAAATTCTCAAGGATATCCTAGAAAGAGACAGTGAAGCCAACAATGCCAATAACTCAGATAGAATGAATACACTTGGCAGGGTGAGCAGGGAAGCAGAAGGGAAAAAATTAAGGAAATCGGCACAGTAATACAAAGTGATGAAAGGAATTATTCAATACATTTCAGTAATAACTTCCAATGTGAGAGGGGACTCTGGAAAGATGGCAGAGTGGTAAGCAGCAACAAAGCAACCTCTCCAATATTTGGAAACCAGACAGTGGAAAATAACACCTTGGTAAAGAAAAGGAGGGAGGTGGATTCCCCAGGACCCAGGAAGGATCTGAAGGGAAAACTGGAGTCCACAAGAAAGTGAAGAGACAGACCTCAACACAGGAAAAGGAAACGTGCACTTTCTCCCTGCTTCCTGCTTATGGATTGAGAGAAGAAGATTGAATCTACAGAGACAAAGTGAAAGCAGGTGACTCCTGAGGCCTCCAGGGAGAAACACAACGGTGGAACAGAGGAGTGGATGTTATGTGCTAGAACAGCTCGTGAGTGATTCTAGTCCAAGTGACTGCAACGTCCCCTGGAGACAGTGCTTGGTCAGATGCTGTTTTACCGAGGGCAAACTCACCAGGGCTCAGAGCAGCTGTGGGTTGGCCTCACCTCAGAGCTTCTAACGTTAAAACCCCACAGCAATTAGGTAAGAGACAACACGGAAGGCATCCAGAGTCAGGGAACTGTGGTCAGGCGGGAAGAGGGTTACAAACCAAACAACTCGCGCTCCAACCCCACAACCTGAGGCCAGGATCAGCCCGAACTTCTGTGTATTTGAAAGTACCAGAACTAATGCGGGTTCCATCATGTAATGGTGAGCACTCTGGACTCTGAGAGCAACAGAACTGGCATCCCACCCTAATCCTACTGCAGGCTTGCTGGGATTACTCAGCATGCATCTTGGATCTGACTGCCTCAGTCTACCAATGGCAGCAGTTACACCCTGAATTGGACACTACCACAAAACTGCAGACCCCAGAAGCCAACTACAGGCTTGAAATCACAGAGAAATTATTTTTTCATCACTTACAGGTTTGTCTGTTTGTTGCTTTGTTTTGGCTGTTTTTGTTTTTCATGAGTGTGAACACTGTTTTTAGTTTTTCTGTTTTGTTCTTGTTTTTGTTTCATCCTTCTTTCTCTCCTGTCTTCTTCACCAGCCTGAGACTTGGGTAATCTTTTGTTGTCCTTCAGCCTTGCTTCTAACATCTTTCTCTGCTTTTATATCTCTATTTTTTCCTCTTACCCCATTTAAATTTTCTCACCTTAGGATAAAATCGCTCTATTGAGTGGATATTTAGTATATATAATTTTTTGATTTTTCTTAGATTCTATTATATAACTATAAATCTTGTACTTATGGTTAAAGGTGACAAATTAATGGTTTTTACATTTCATCATTTTCCAGTCTGTGCTTGATGCTATTGTTACTACTGATTGTACTACTTTAGTAGAGGTGACATAGTTGTCATGATCTACTGATCTTCCTTATATGCCAATACCCAGATAGTCTGGGAGTTGTAAACAATACTATAGTCCAGCACCAAAGAACCAGGTACAAAGCCAAACAGGCAGCAAACTTTCACCCCTAAGACAATGAAGAGGCAGGATCCTGGGACAGAATAAAAAGCCCAAACCCAGCTATACCAAGAATACATCTCTGCAAATTAGTGTTTTCCTAAAGAGGTCTCAATATTAGTAATAAAACTACGTACCATAAGCAATTTACAAGCCTCAAGGCAGAAAACAAATAATCAAAAAAGAAAAAGAAAATGAGAAAACATGGAAGCAAGATGCAAATCAGAAGTCCCAACTCACCCAAGGCAAATCAAGGGGGCATTAAGGTGGAAGAAATCCAAGCCTCCCAGCTGAATTTTATGAAATGGTAGAAGTGGAAGTAACAAACCAGATCCATGAGTCTCCTGACAAAAACAAAACAGGAACAATTAAGATGATGACCATAATGAAGGAAATGATTACTGAATCTAGAGTACATACAGATTTTTTTAAAAAAACAGGAGCTTAGGAAAGACACAGAAACCATGAATGCCCAAAAGAAAAAAGAACTTGCTTCTATAAAAGACTTAAGTGGAAATCCAGGAGACTAAAAATTCTACTGAAATTATATGTAGCAGAGACAATCAATATGAAGATAGAACATCAGATCTAGAAGACAGGGTTGTGGTTGGTGATCACCCAATAAAGGACCTCTATAAAATAGCAAGGGACTACAAAAAAAATCCACCAAACAGGTGCTAGACAATGCAAAGAAAACCAGCTAAGATAAACTGGAATCAAGGGAGAATCAGAAGATAGCACAAAGGGAGAAAGTACAAAACCTACTTATAGAAATAATAGCAGAAAACTTTCCAAGCATGGAAAAAGAATTTGAGATACAGATAAGTGGGGTACACAGAAGTCCAAATAGTCATCATCAGAAAAAAACTGCATGGAAAAATTGGCTTACTACATGCCAAAAACTAAATCTAGATACATGTCTCTCACCATGTACTAAACTAAAATCGAAGTGGATCCAAGATCTAAACATTAAAACAGAAACACTAAATCTACTGGAGAACAGAATGGAGAACTCTAGAAGACATAGGTGTAGGGAAAAAATTCATGAACAGAACCCAGATTGCACGAGAAACAATACAAAGAATCAGTGCTTGGGACCTCATCCTATTAAAAGGCTTCTGCACAGCAAAAGAAATCACCAATAGAGCAAGGTAAAAACACACAGAATGGGAAAAAAAATTGCCAGCTGTCCCTCAGCCAAAGGTCTAACATCTAGAATATATAAAGAACTCAAAAGAAGTAAACCCCCCAGATTTAAAGACCCTATCCAAAAATAGGCAGCTGAAATGAATAAACATTTATCAGATGAAGAAATAAAAATAGCAAATAAATATATGAAAAAAGTGTTCAACATCACTGGTCATTCGAGAGTTGCGAATCAAAACAATGCTAAGATTCCATCTCACTTCAGAAAGAACAGTTATTATCAAGAAATCTACCAATAACAAATGCTGGTAGGGCTGCAAGGAAAAAGGAACCCTCCTCCACTGTTGGTGGGATTTCCAACCACTGTGGAAATCAGTGTGGAGATTCCTCAGAAAAGTACAACTAGAGGTTCCATTTGACCCAGCTATTCCTCTGCTTGGTATATTCCCAGAAGAATTAAAATCATCATACCACAGCAATATATGCACAACCATGTTCACAGCAACACAATTTGTAATAACTAAGTCTTGGAAACAACTCAAATGCCCAACAACTAACAAATGGCTAAAGAAGATGTGGTTTTTCTATATAATGGATTACTACTCTGCCATAAAAAAGGATAAACGACAGACATTTGTAGGTAAATGGATGCGCCTTGAGAACATACTCTTAAGTGAAATAAATCAGACACTCATGAGTACACATTGAATTGTTTCTCTGATATGAGAAACCGTAAGTGTAAATAAGGACAAAGAGGTATAATAGATACTATGTAAAAGAAAGATAATATTCAAAAGAGAGGAGAACTAGAAAGGGAGAAGGGAGAAAAGAAGGAAGGGAAAAAGAAAAGAAAGGAGAAAGGGAAAAAAATAGAAAAATGTAAATAAACCTGTTGTAAATAGGGAAGGGTTGGGGAATGGAAGGGAGGGGTGGGGAAGAGAAGGGGAAACCAAGATATATCATGTACAGGTACAAAATAACCATCATGAATGTGATCATTATGTATACAATGCACCAATACATGTTCTTGGTAAAAAAAAAAAAGAACAAAAAAAAAAACTGCACCAAGGCATATAATAGTCAAGATTCCAGAAGTTCAGCACAAGAATAGAATACTAAAAGCTATAGAGAAGAGAAACAAATCACCTATAAAGAAAAACCCACCAGAATCATAGCAGACTTCTCAACCCAAAAGCTTAAGTCAAGGAGAGGTCAGAGTGAAGTATTTTGAACTCTGAAAGAAAACAACTTCCAAACCACATTGATGTGATCTGCAAAATGACCTTTCAAAATTGATGGAGAAACAAGATACTTCCATGACAAATACCTGAAGAAGTTCATAACCGCCAAACCAGCATTCCAAAAACTTCTGAAGGATATTCTAGAAAAAAGACAACAATTCCAAGAATCCCTAAAGAATGACTCCACCAGGCAGGACAAGTACTCAAACAGAAGGGAAAGAAAGAAACCAACAATAGAAAAATAATAAAACTTATGAAACACATGAAACTTATGAAAAGGATAAGTCAATATATACCAGTTATAACCCATCAATGTGAACAGTCTAAATTCAACAATCAAAAGAAATGGACCGGCAGAATGGATCAAGAAAGAAGATTCAACAATATGCTGCATACAAGAAACACATTTAACTCAAAAAGAAATTCACAGACTGAAATTCAAAGGATGGAAAACAATACTCCATGTGATAAGAACCCGGAACAAAGTAGGAGTACCTATTCTACTTGCAGACAAAGTGAATTTCAAGCCAAAACTGATCAGAAGACACAAAGAAGGTCACTACATACTTGTTAAGGGAACAATCCAAGAGGAAAAGATAACAATTATAAATATATATGCACCAAATATCAATGTACCCAACTACATAAAACAAACACTAATGGATATGAAAAATCAGATAAGCATTAACACAATTGTAATGGGGACCATCAATACCCTGCTGTCACAAACAGACAGATCAACCAGACAAAAAAATCAACAAAGAAATTTCAGAACTGAACCATTTGTCCTTTGAACAAATGGATTTAGTAGACATCTACAGAGGGTTTCACCCAATAACAACAGAATACACATTCTTCTAAGCAGCACACAATACTTTCTCCAAAGTAGACCACGCACTAGCTCATAGAATGTGCTTAAGTAAATGCAAAGGAACTGAAATTATCCCATGTATAATTATCAGATCATAATGCAATGAAATTGGAAATCAACGGCAAAAGAAAGCACAAAAATTACATGAACACATGGAAATTAAATAACACCCTCCTGAACAACCAATGGGTCACAAATGAAATTAAAGAACTTAGACAATTTCTACAATTAAATGATAATGCCAATACAACATACCAGAATTTATGGGATGCAATGAAAGCAGTCTTACAAAGGAAATTTATAGTAGTGAATTCCCATATCAGGAAAACAGAGCAAGCTTAAATAAACTACCTAATGTTGAACCTCAAGCTTCTAGAAAAAGAAGAGCAAGTTAAATCCAAAGCACATACGAGGGAGGAAATTATAAAGATCAGACCAGAAGTTGATGTAATTGAGACTAATAAAATAATACAAAGAATCGATGAATCAAAGAGTTGGTTCTCTGAAAGGTTAAATAAAACAGACAAATCCATAGCAAAACTTACCACAAAAAGGAAAGAAAAGACCCAAATCTATGCAATTAGAAATGAAAAAGGTAAAATCACAATAGACCCTGCAGAAATCCAGAAAATCATCAATACCTACTTTGAGAACCTGTACTGTAATGAGATGGAAAACTCAAAATAAATAGATTCCTAGATACATATGAATTACAAAAGCTGAATCCAGAAGATATAAAAATTCAAAACAATCTAATATTAGTCAATGAAACTGAGTAGTAATAAAAAAAAAACCTACCAACAAAAAAAACCGCCAAGTCCTAATGGATTCACTGCTGAATTCTACAAGAAATTTAAAGATCTATTGCCACTATACTCCAAACTGTTTAATGAAATTGAAAGGAAAGCAATATTCCTAAAATCATTCCTGGAAGCAAGCATTACCCTGATACCAAAACCAGAGAAGGATCCAACCAAAAAAGAGAACTACAGACCAATCTCCTTAATCAACAAAGATGTAAAGATCCTCAATAAGATAATGACAAACAGAATGCAACAAATCATCAAAAAGATTATATACCATGACCAAACAAGATTCATCCCAGGGATGCAGGGATTGTTCAACATATGCAAATCAGTAAATGTAATATCACTTTAACAGAACCAAGGACAAAAATCACAATCACCTCACTAGACATAGGAAAAGTATTTGACAAAGTCCCACACCGACTCATGATACAAACACTGAAGAAAACTGCAATAGAAGATCTTTATCAATCTGATAAAAGCCATCTATGACAAACCAACATCCAATATCATACTAAATGATCAAAAAATGAAAGCTTTCACTCTAAAATCACGAAAAAGATAAGGATTCCCACTGTCACCACTCCTGTTCAATATAGTTCTGTAAACATTAGCTAGAACAATTAGACAAGAGAAAGAAATAAAAGGAATATGGTTAGGAAAGGAAAAAGTTAAGTCATCATTATCTGCTAATGACATGATACTCTACATAGAAGACCCCCAAAACTCCAGCAAAAGAGTCCTAGAATTAATAACCAAATTTGGTAGCATAGCAGGATACAAATTCAACACTCAAAAATCAATAGCATTCCTATATATGAATAACAAACCCACCAAGAAAGAAATTAGAGAAACAGCACCTTTCACAATACCACCAACAAAAATGAAATACTTAGGAATCAATCTAACAAAAGAAGTGAAAGACCTATACATTGAAAACTACATTACTCTGAAAAAGGAAATCGAAGAGGACATCAAAAAGCAGAATGATGCCCTCTGTTCTTGGATAGGCAGAACCAACATAGCGAAAATGGCCATATTTCCAAACTGTTACACAGATTTAATGCAATCCCAAACAAAATACCAATAGCATACCTCACAGAACTGGAGAAAATAACCCTAAAATTCATGTGGACCCAGAAGACACCTAGAATAGCAAAAGCAATTCTGAGCAACACGAGCAAGGCAGGGGGTATCACAGTCCCTGATCTGAGGTTATACCACAAGGTAACCATGGTAAAAACCAAACAAAAAACAAAACAAAATAAATAGCATGGTACTGGCAAAAAGCCAAACCAAAACAAAACAAAACCCAAAAAACAAAAACAACCCACACCTGAGGATCAATGGAGCAGAACAGAAGTTACAGAAATAAGTCCAAGCACACTCAGCTACATTCTCTTTGACAAAGAGGCAAACATCTTCTATGGAAGAGAAATAGCCGGGAAAACTGGTGCTGGGAAAACTGACTTCCCACTGCGAACGACTGAACCTAGACCTATATCTCTCCCAATGCACTAAACTAAAATTGAAATGGATTAAAGATCTAAATATTAAAACAGAAACAATCTGCTGGAGGATGGAATTGGTAAAACTCTTGAAGACACAAGTGTAGGCAAAGACTTTATGAATAGAATCCTGATCGCACAGGAAATATTACAAAAATCAACTGGGATCCACCAAAGTTAGAAGCTTTTGCACAGCAAAAGGGACAACCAACATAGTAAAGAGACAACCCAAAGAATGGGAAAAAATTTTTCCAGTTACTCCTCAGAGAAAGGACTAACATCTAGAATACATAAGGAACTAAAAAATTCAGCTCCCTCAAATTTAAAGACCCAATCAAAATATGGGCATCTGAAATGAACAGACTTCTCTCAGATGAAGTACAAACAGCAAATACATACATGAAAAAAATGCTCAACCTCACTGGTCATTTGAGAAAAGCAAATAAAAACAACACTGAGATTCCATCTCACCCCATAAAGCATGGCTATCACCAAGAAATCAACCAATAACAAATGCTGGCAAGGGTGTGCAGAGAAAAAGGAACCCTTCCTTTATTGCTGGTGGGAGTGTAAACTGATACAACTACTATAGGAGTCATTACTGACATTCCTCAAAAAACTAAAACTAGAGGTTCCATTTGACCCAGTTGTTCCCCTCCTATGTATCTTCTTAAAAGAGATAAAAGCATCGTACCACAGTGATACATGCATACCCATGTTTACAGGAGCACGATTTATAATAGCTACATCTTGGAAATAGTCCTTATGTCCATCAACAGGTGAATGGATAAAGAAAACGTGGCATTTATATACAACTGAGTACTACTCTGCCATAAAGAAGGATAAACTTGAGTCATTCGTAGGAAAATGGAGGCACCACGAGACCATAATCTTAACTGAAATAAATCAGATACACAATTTTAAATATCACACTGTTTCTCTTGTGTGAGAAACCCAAACTGTAAACTAGGAACATAATGGAGGACAGATATTGGGAAGTAGGAAGAACATGTTCAAATGGGAAGGAGAACAAGAAAGGGGGATGTGAGAAGGGAAAGAAGGAAAAAGGAAAAAAGAACAAAATAGAAGGAAAAAAATTGGAAACAAAGCTCTGGTAAATGGGGAGGGGAAGCAGGGCTGAAGGCAGGGGAGGGAGGGAAATGGAGGGAAAAAAGAATCAAGATATATTACATACAGGTACAAATTACCTATGATGAATGTGATCAATAAATACTACAAATATGTAGTAATAAAAAGTATTAAGTTTAAAAAAAATTTTTAAAGAACTTTCAATGAGAAAGGTCTCAATTCCCCAATCAAAAGACAGAGATTGGTAGAATGGATCAAGAGACAAACCCAACAATATGTAGTACACAGGAAACATGTCTATTTCAAAAAGAAATTCACAAATTAAAAATTAAAGGATGTCATGTACAGGTACAAAATAAATGTGATGAATGTGATCATTATATGTATGTTGTACCAATACATGTTCTTGGTTAAAAATAAAAAAATTTAAAAAATTTAAAAATAAAAATTAAAGGATGGAAAACAATATCCCGTGCAACAGAAATCCAGAAAAAAGAAGTAACTAACCTATTTCAGACAAAATGGATCTCAAGCCAAAACTGACCAGAAGAGACAAAGAAGGTCACTACATACTGGTTATGAAAACAATTCATCAGAAATATATAACAATTATAAACATGCAGGCACCAAACACTGGTGTACCCAACTTCATAAAACAAACACTAATGGACATAAAAAAAAATCAGGATAAACACCAGTACAATTATGACAAATATACAGATCAACTAAACAAGAAAACCAAAAAAGAAGTATCAGAGTTGAACCAAATTTTCAAACAAATGTACTTAATGGGTATCTACAGAGTGTTCCACCCAACAACATGGGACATTCTCCAAAAGAGACCCCATTATAGCCCATAAAGCATGCCCGAGTATCTGCAAAAGAACCGAAGCTCTGCCATGTATATGATCAGATTATAGTGCAATGAAAGTAAAGATTAATGGCAAAAGAAACTATATAAAACACATGACAACTAATATCCTCTTGAGTAATCAATGAGTCACAGAAGGAATCAAGGAAGAAATTAGTTCCTAGAATCAGATTCTAATGCCAAGACAATACAGCAGAACCTATGTGACACAACGAAAGCAGTCCCAAGAGGGAAGTTGACACCTGTGAAAGCCCACATCAGAAAAACTGCAAGCTCAAGACAATAACCCAATGCTGGACCTCAAAGTCCTAGAAAAACAAGAACAATCTAAAACCAAAGCTGGTACGAAAAGGAAATTATAAAGATCTGAGCAGAAGTTAATTGAAATTGAGAATTTAAAAATATACAAAGCATCAAAAAATCAGAGTGGTTCTTTGAAAGAATAAACAAAGTTGACAAATCCCTAGCCAATCTTTAAAAAACTGAAAGATCCAAACCAATGCAATCAGAAATGAACAGGCTAAATCACAACTGATCTGCCAAAATCCAGAAGATCATTGGTAACTACTCTGAGAACCTGTACTGTTAAAAAAACGAAGAATTTGGAAGAAATGTATAGATTCCTAGAACTTATGAACTACCAAAGCTGAACCAAGAAGATATAAAAATCTTGAATGATCCAATATCAGACAATGAAATTGAAGAAGTAACAAAAAAAAAAACTACAAACTAAAAAAGGTCCCAGTCCTAGTAGATTCACTGCCAAATTCTACAAAAACTTTAAAGATCTAATGCCAATATTTCTCAGACTTTCTAATGAAGTTGAAAGGGAAGGATTAATTCCAAAATCATTTCGGGAAGCAAGCATTACTCTGATTCCAAAACCAGAAAAGGACCCAACCAAAAAACAGAAAAACACGCCAATCTTTTAAATGAACACAGATGCAAAAATCCTCAGTAAGATACTGGCAAACAGAATGTAATGAATCATCAAAAAGATGATACATCATAACCAAGTAGGATTCATTCCAGGGATATAGGGATGGTTCAATGTATGCAAATCAATAAATGTAATATACCACATAAAGAGAAGCAAGGACAAAAATCACATGATCATCTCAAAAGATGGAGAAAAGGCCTCTGACAAAAATCTAACAATCTTTCATGACAAAATCCCTGAAGAATATAGGTACAGAAGGGCCTTATCTCCAACTGATCAAAACGATTTATGATAAGTCTATTGTCAACATCATATTAAATATGGGGCAGCTGAAAGCTTTCCCTCTAAAACTGGGAACGAGACAAAGATGTCTGCTGTCCCCACTCCTGTTCAATACAGCTCTGGAAACATTAGCCAGAGTAGACAAGAGAAAGAGATAAAAGGGATGTGGATAAAAAAGGAAGAACTTAAATTATCATTACTTGCAGGTGACATGATCCTTAACATAGAAGACCAAAAAAATTCCACCATAAGACTCCTAGAATTAATAACCAAATTTGGTAGCATAGCAGGATACAAAGTCAACACTCAAAAATCAATAGCGTTCCTATAGAGCAATAATAAACTCACTGAGAAAGAGATTAGGGAAACAATACCTTCACAATTGCATCAAGAAAAATGAAATACTTGGGAATTAACCTAACCGAAGAACTGAAAGACCTCTCCAATGAAAACTAAAGTACTCTGAAAAAGGAGATTGATGAGGCCATCAGGAAAGACAGCCCCTGTTCCTGGATAGGCAGAACAAATACAGTGAAAATGGCCACATTTCCCAAACTGTTACATAGATTTAATGTAATCACAAATACCAATAGCATTCCTCACTAGAGGAACTAGAGAACACAATCCTAAAATTCCAGTGGAACCAGAAGAGACCTACAAGAACAAGAGAGGAGGCACCATAATCCTGGATTTGAAGTTATGCTACAAATCTAGAGTGATAGAAACAGCATGATGCGAGCCAAAAAACAGACTTGTGGATCAATGAAACAGAATAGAGGGTATAGCAACAACTCCAGGAACACTCGGCTACTGATCTTTGACAAAGGGGCCAAAAACTTTTGCTGGAGGAAAGTCTCTTTAACAAATAGTGCTGGGAAAACTGGCTATTCACATCCAGAAGATTGAGGCTGGACCCACATCCCTAACCATGTAATAAACCAAAATGGAAATGGATTAAATATCTAAATATTAAAACAGAAATAATGTGCTGAGAGATAAAATAGGTAAAACTCCTGAAGATATAGATATAGGCAAGGACTTCTTTTTTTACTCCCCCCCCCCCGGGTGCTGGGGATAAAGCTCAGGGCCTTGTGCTAGCTAGCCAAGTGCTCTACCACTGAGCTAAATCCGAACCCCAGGCAAGGACTTTCTTAACGGAACCTAGTTGCTAAGAAGTAATATCAAGAATCAACAAATGGGATCATACCAAATGAAAAAGCTTTTGTATGGCCAAGGAAACAACTAACAGAGTGAAAAGACAACCTACAGAATGGGGGAAAAAATCTTGCCACCTACTCCTCAAAGAACTAAAATCTAGAATATATAAAGAACTCAAAAAAATTAGACCCCTCAAATTTTAAGACCCAATCAAAACTGGGCAGCTGAAATAAACAGAAACTTCTCAGAAGTACAAATGTTCAAGAAATACCTGAAAAATGTTCAACATTATTGGCCATCACAGATATACAAATTAAAACACTGAAATTCCATCTTCCTCCAGAAAGAATAGCCATCATCAGGAAATCAACCAATAACAAATACTGGCAAGTCTGTGGGGAAAAAGGAACCCTTCTTCATTGTTGGTGAGAATGTAAACTACTACAACCACTATGGAAATCAATAGAGATTCCTCAAAAGACTAAACTAGAAATTGCATTTAACCCAGCTATTCCCCTTTTAGGTATCTTCCTAAAAGAGTTAAAGATATCATATTATAGTGATACATGCATACTCTTTTTTATAGAAGTACAATTCACAATAGCTAAATCTTGGAAGTCACCTGTATGTCCACCAACAGATGATTGGATTAAAAAAATGCAGTACTTATACACAAATGGAGTACTACTCTGCCATAAAGACAGATGAACTTGAGTAATCTATAGGAAAACGGATGCACTTTGAGACCATAATGTTAAATAAAATAAATCAGACACATAAGCTTAGTTATTGTGCAATTTCTCTTACATGAGAACCCCAAAATACAAATAAAGAGCAAAATAAAAGATAAGCAATAGGAAACAGCAAGATAGATATCTGGTATATGGGAAGGGAACCAAGAGACACAGGAAAGGGGAGGGAGTGGAGGGAAGTGAGATAAAAAAAGAGAGAGAATTGTGATGTGTTATCTACATGTACCAAGTTTCTACGAGGAATATGATCATTATATACTTTGAACATATACTGTATACAGGTGTGTGTGTGTATATATGCGTATATGTGTGTGTGTGTGTATATATACACACACATATATACATATACATAGAGGTGGATGGATGGATGGATGGATGGATGGATAGATAGATAGAATTATTCTAGTGTAGACCACTGTGGCATATATCAAACATGGGGCTGTACAGACACTTGTCTCAGAGGCCAGGCTAGGTCCCAGGACACAAACTAGTTGTCGGGGACACTTAAAGAGTTTACAAGGACCTTCATGATGGACCCCTCTGCCTTTAACTTCCTTATGACGGTATGATTTTGAAGACCTAAATTTCCACCCCAACATTCTCCAGATGCTGTCCCCTCAAAGGGAAGACAGGAAAACATGAACTGCAAATGACAAATGTCACAGTCACAAAACCCACTCAACATTATCTGAGAAAGGGAATTTACACTGGCATCATTCTTGCCTTTAAAAAAAAAATCACTGCAGGTTACCTGAGTCTCTCTTTGTGGGCAGCACCTGAAATTTGGAACCAGGAGACCTGGTTCAAATTCAAGTTTTCCCTCTTATTTGCTGTGATGTCCTAGGGACAAAACTCTGTGAGACTCACTTTTCTCATCTGTTCATTGGGTCTGTCTTTTTACCTCCTTCAAAAGATTTCTGTGAGAAACAAAATTATGTATAGGAAAGTCCTTTATACACCAAAAAACACTGCATAAACAGTTTTATTGTTAACAAGTGGTGCTACCTATTTTGGGGAAGAGGGAACAGCTCATCCTTTACCGTAAGGTGAGTTCCACACACTGAATCTCAGCAAGTCTGGTGGCAGCCTTTCATTCTTCTACTTGGGACTCACTCAAATTAAAGGCAGCTGCAAAGGACACTCAATTGTAAGAGTGGTCTGCAAGTGCACTGATTCTGAAACATCTCCAAAAAGAAGGATTTCTGCAGCCGTCTTTCCGAATCTGCTGCACGTGTGTGATTGACACTAGTGTGCAGGACATTCTAGCCTGCCCGGCAGCCTCTCACCTCCCTGAGCGCCCTGCGCCCCCTGCAGGAGGCTGACTGCACCAACTGCAGGACGGGCTCCTCTGCCCAGCCCCTGGCAGCCCGGGCAGGAGACCAGAGCGAGGGAGCCAAGAGGGGCTGCGCCTTCTGTGCTCCTGCTTGCTTCTGCGCAACCTCAGGCCACTGTGCCCTGGTGGAAGCCACTGGTCCTCACAGGGGCCCTGTGCATGTGACTCTGACTTCCATATCCTGGCCACCTCATCCTCTCCTCCCTCCAGACCTGGGCAGAGTTGACAGCTCCCCCTCCCCACACCCTGCACACACCTTTGAGAACTGTGCCTTTACTGACCTCAAGTCAAATTATAATTGCGTTGGGCTGTTTTGTGTGGGGAGCCTGACTGATACAACTTCTGGACAAAGTTTTATATTTAACCTAAATTTCTTCTGCCCTTTAAAGGCCAGTTGCTTACCTCAAATGAGTCATCCTCTACCTAGACAAGTTACAGTTCCAGAATTCCACTGAGGCCAAGTCACCTTTGGAATTTACTCTCAAGACACGCCAAAGCCCCAGGACGACAGAGAAATGTCTTTCTAGAACTTGTACTCTAGACCATGAGACACGATAGTGGCCAGACTTAGGGGCTAGACTGCATATGGCTGGGGACTTTAGAGGTAAAATGCACATCCCAGATCAAATTTAAAATCTTCCTGCTTCAGCCTCTCAGAGCACTGGGACTACAGGTATGTGCCACTATTCTCGGTTTATTTTTCAATGCAGTACTTGCAACTTAGCTCACCTCTGACTTCTTCAACTATGGCTCCAGTTCATTACAGGCCTCGGTTAAATGACCCAATGAGAGACTGTCTGGGGAGCCTGGGGCTATCAAGAGGCAACATCACCTCCTTTTAGCTCATTCTTACATGCTGAATGCAAGTTCTTCACAACGCCCGCCGCACAGCATGACTGAATAATTACGCTCACCACAGTCTGGTATTGTTGAGTGTCTTTTTTTGACACAAGATTTCCTTCTATAGATAGGCTGACCTTTTGCCTAAGGATTTTGTTCCTCACTGCTGCAAGCTCAAGATGTGACTCAAATTTTTGAGGCAGGTATTACTCTATTTTACAAGTAAATAAATGAGACCCAGAGACATTAAGTAGTTTGCTCAAGATAGTAAGTGAACGAGCCCATGAATGAACACACATTTATCTAACTCCAATTCATGTCTTTTGCTGAATTTTATGCTTTAAATTTAGTTTTTATTTTTATCAGAGTTACAGACGCATATAGTTTTAAGAGTCAAATAGTGCTGTTAGTTTTAATAAGAAATATTTAGTTCTTTACCCCCCTTTCCAAAGGTAGCCACCTCAACCATTCTTTCGTATTTATCTTTGTATTTCTAAATAAAGTGCTAACATTGCTGCTTCCTGATTTTTTCAGTGTTTGGCATTGTAGGCAGTTAGGATATCTTTGTTTTTGACAACACTTCCCACTTGCCACACCCTATACGATACTTTTGATCTTCTGCTTCTCATCATACAATGATTTTGGGCAGGGCAATTTTTAATCTTAATCTTATTTACAGTAGGATTACTTTTCCTTTCCTGTAGAATAGATATTTCCCCCAAGTTAACAAGGATCTTTTCTTCCCTGCTTAGTTTTTCTATTTATCTGTCATTAATGCAAATTTCAGTTGTCCGTTAGGCCTTACATCTGACTGTTGCCTGTTGCCTTTATCACCATTTTGTCTTAACCCTGGGCTTTCCTTTTCCTACTCTCTGGAGCAGGAACCCTGTTTCCTAGATGGCACAGATTTGTCTTTTCTGAATTCCCCTCTCATTTTCATGGAACATTGTCCAGTAACTTTCTGCAAAAAGGCTACATGAGAAAATATACAAGGCATGATGAAAATACACAATGACTGTTTCAATTTTAAAAACTTATTACAGGGCTTAGGGACTTAGCTCAGTGGTAGAGTGTTTGCCTAGCAAGTGCAAGACCCTGAGTTCGATCCCCAGCACAGCAACAAAATAGGATAATGTCCAGAAAACTATCCAAACAGTGACAGACACACAGAAGACATTTAATATACCTCCCTCAATAAATGTACTTGAACGCTTTACTAGCTTTTAATAAATCAAAACCACACCTGTCCATCATGCCAGAGTAGCACAGCACTTTGTTCCTTTTACCTCACGTACCTTTCCATCCCCATCCAACCTGCAGCTACCCTACTGCCCACTCCCAGGTCCTCACACTGTCCCTGTCCTCATCGCCTCCCCCGGGTCCCCAGGCGAGGCTTCTCCTCAGCGAGCCTCTGTCCCACCTGCTTGGCATCACATGCAGGAGTTTCCCCATTAATGTTTCATGAATGCTTTACAAAGTCCCTTAGCAATTAACACGCTCATCAAATGCACTCTTTTTTAATACTGTCACGAATAACACATTTTTCCCAAATGTTAACAATGACTTTATGCATATATCTGTGTTGTTTTTATGTAAACAACAGCAGCTTGCCAAATTCTTTCCTCATGAGGAGAAATTTCTAAACAGGCAAAAACTTTTAATTTAAAAGACACTACCACAGCCTCAGAATCTTTCTCATTTAATTTCCCAAGAAAGTATCACTGGTACACATTTAATCACTCTGCTCAATCTTCCCTACATGTAGCCTTTGGAAGAGGGGATAAAAGTAAATAAAAAATAAACTTTTCTCCAGTGGGGTAAAAAATGTGAACCAAGAACACAAAAATATAATCGGTGGGAAATAATATGAATCAATCAATCAATCAGTGATTAATGCTTTCTGGTAAACACTACATAGAGGTATCAAGCTTCTCACTAATACTCCAGAACACAGACGGCCTGAAAGGCAAACCTCACACACTATCAAAGCTGACGTGAAAATACCTCCCACCATCCCCGCTGGGGAAAGATGGAAAGGGCCGTTCATGAGTATGGGACACATCTTTGAGAGTTAAACACACTTACAACCTGGACTTGCTTATCCTTATTCCTGGTCTAAGTGTGCATACCTCGAAGGCACTTCCAAACTCCCTCACCTGTGACAAGCAGAGTATGCCCTAGCAGGAATTCCTTTCCCAGGTCTCTTCCAGATGCCATATGGTCCCTCTTTCAGTGCATTTCTCTGTTTCTCAGGGAAAAGACTTTTCTCATGAGGCAAGGAATCAGGGGGCTGGGGATTTAGCTCAGCAGTACAGCACTTGCCTAGCAAGTACAAGGGCCTGAGTTCGATGCCTGGCACACACACACACACACACACACACACACACACACACACACACCTAAAAGGAATCAGGCTTAGCAAGAAGGAGTCACCTACAGCATGTGTCCTGGTTCCACCATTCCTCAGTTCAGCTTTGACAGTTCTGCTGTTTGTCCCAAGTCCCCTAAATTGGCATGTTCTCCTCAGGAATGTGTCTAAGGGCCAGGAGGAAGGATTCTAATGGCCATCCAAAAGAAACAGCTTACCATGTGTCCCTCAAAACCTGCTATTCTCACAAGGGCAGCTGGTCAGGAACTTGACCTGCGATGTCTCTTGGGAATACACTAGCAAAACTAAATTTGGATTTGATGATAAGAGAGACAGCCGGAAGTCAAAGATCTATGGTTCTAGAGACTCCACACTCCTTCCTCATTATTCTTCTGTCTTTTCCTCTGCACTTCTCTAATTTTCTTTCTTTTCCTACTTCTGGTCCTGCTCCACTGCTGTAAGTTTCTCAAGGTTCAGCAGGTTAAAGAGTGCAATTTTATGAACTCCCAGCCAGAGAGGTCACAGGTCTGAGTGATCTGCTGCCCAGAGTTCAACAGTCTCCAAAAACGAGTGTCACCAGCCCTTCCCTCCCGGTGCCCAGTGTTGCTATGCTGCTGCTTGCCAAAGAGATGAGAAACATCTGAAACATTTTCTACGTGATGAAGCCAGACACAAATAGACAGGTACTGCATGATTTCACTGATACAAGGTACCTAAGTGGGCACATTCAGAGAGACAGAAAATAGTATATGGCTGCCAGGGACTTGAAAGGAAAGGAAGATTGCAAGTTGTTGTTCAAGGGTTGTGGAGTTTCTGTTTGGGATGATGAAAAAGTTAGGGAAATGGACAGAGTGGATGACTGCACAACATTGTGAGTGTACTTAATGTCACTGAATGTAAACTTTAAAAAGCCACTGCAACCAGGCATGGAGGTGCACACCAGTATTCCTAGCACTCTGGGAGGCTGAGGCAAGAGGATTCCAAGTTCAAGCTCAGCTTGGGCAACTTAATGAGTTATAAAGAAATGTCTCAAAATAAAATAAAAAATAAAAAAGCGCTGGGGATATATCTCAGTGCACAGACCCCAGGTTCAATGCCCAGTACCAGGAGGGAAAAACCCAGTGCATTATATACTCACAAATAATTAAAATGGTAAATTTTATGGTATACATATCATCACAATTTAAAATATCTGTGCAAAGAAAGTGGGGTCCAGTTCCCGTTTCTTGATTCTACACAACTCAAGCATTTGTCTAAGAGGATGTAGCAGAAAGGACACTATGAGATGTGCAAGCCTAGGTCATAAGAAGCCTGACAGATTCCAGCTAGGCCTCCAGGGATGCTCACTGGAGACACGCCCTCTCGGAGCCCAGTCACAGGCTGGAGAAGCCACATTCACAGCACAGACACCAGCCCTTAGCTGAGCTGCCCACTAAGAGCCAGCCAGCACCAAACACCAGCCACATGAAAGAGCCACCTTGGATATCCAGCCGGGGCAAGCCCTCACTGCCTCTACGCCCATCGCCATCTGACTGCAATCAGATGAGAGACGCTGAGCAAGAATTCTGTCAGCCCACAAAACCCTAAGAGAGAATGATGAACTGGCTTTAAGCCATTAGTTGTGAGAGTGATTTGCTAGGCAGTCAGGAACAGATCATTAGAATGGCTGACCCTTTCTCTCCACCTTCCAACTTCTCACCGAGTTGTGGGATAAAAGCCCGACTATATGACTCTCTCAGTAAGCAAGGGTATTACATATTTTGAGATACCGTATGTCCCAATGATCCAGGCATTACAATCAAGGAGCCATGTATTTCATGTGAGGTTTGAAATAGTTTAACGCCAGACAAGGAAAGAACATATCCAGTTTAAGGAATTCACTTCTCTACATGCACCTACCACACTGCCTGTCATGAAGCAGATACTTGCAAAGAGAATGGGTAAATCAGTCAAGGCTACATGTCCCAAATAACTTCTCACTGGTCACTAGTTTCCTGGGTGGGCTTAGCAGGTAGTCTACAGAGGTGTGAAGTAAATCGGAGTGAAACGAAGTTAAACAGCACTTCCAAGATTATTTAAAGTGTTAAGGTAAACTATGAAAAATCGAGAATGTATCACAGTATGTGGAATTCCTCAAATTTGCATGTCTTTTTCCAAAGATACCTATCTAATATCTCAAAGGACAGAAGAGTTTTATGGATAACAAGGCTGGGATCAAGGGTTTAAGGACTCCCGCTTGTAGCTGTTATTTATTGACATTTTTAAACATGTTACTCAAGTGGTCCAAATATCATCAATGACCACCAATATTATAAAAGAACATACAACCAGACAATATGTGTTTCCTGACAGAATACACACCAGCACTGGTGAAGTCTTCTGCCTCCCAGAATCAAAACTGAATCGACCCAAGCTTCTAGATTTAACTGTCAGTTATAGGAAAAAAAAGGGGTCAGGGGAACATTTTAAACCCACTGTAGGAATGCAAAGTGAGTCAACTGCACAGAGGACCCAGTTTCTTTAACAGATAAACTACAATGGGGAAAACAAGATTAAGTGGAACTTATTGACTGCAAGAAACTTACAGACATATCAACCAAATGCAACATTAGACTCTTGCTTGAGTGGCTCCAACTAAAGCAAAAAATAAAAAATATACATGAAATGATGACTAGACCCTTGATGTGCTTGATGAAGTCTGTATCTTTTATAAATAATACTAAAATATTTAAAGGTGAAATATTGTAAAGACTGGGCTTCATTCAAATCAGTACAATGGCAAAAGAAAAGGGACGTGATCAGGACTCCCAGTGAGAAAAGAGCAGAAATGTGTTGTTCATTGTACCTGGGCAATGGCTACGTGGGCTTTGTTGTATTCCTCACAACTTTGGGATGTATTTGAAATTTTTCATGTGAAAGACAAAGAACAACCACCTCATACAAGCCAAGTGAACTCATCTCTTCTCAAAATCAATTTCTAGAAAAAAGAAAAAAAGAAGCATAAGAGCATTCTAGGAAACAGAAGACTAAAGACACAGAATAATAAAATGCAATAAGTAAATGCTGATTGTATCCTGTTTTTTTTTAAAGCTAGATTACATAAGAGTATTCACTTTTTGATAGTGCATAAAGCTATACACTCACACAGATAGAAATGTGGCCAAATCATATTTCAATTACAACGGGGTGTATGTGTGTGTGTATGCATGTGTGTGTGCATATGTGTATGTGTGTGTCTTTTGTTTTTGCAGTACTAAAGATTGCACCTGGAGTCTGACATATACTAGGCAAGTGCTCTACTGCTGAGTACATCCCCAGTCCACAAAGGTTCCTTTTTGTTTGCTTTTTACGGTACTGGAGATCAAACCTAGGGGTGCTTTACCACTGAGCTACACCCCTAGCCCTTTCTATTTTTTGAGACAGGCTCTCACTAAATTGCCCAAGCTCACTTCCACTTCTGATTCTTCTGCTTTGGCGTGCTTAATAGCTAGGATTACAACAACGTGCCCCTGGCCCCAGCACAAAATTTTTAATTAAGAAAAGTTATAAAAAATATTTTTGAACAATTGAGAAAATGTATCTGTAGTTGGTAAACTATGCACAATTTTCTTAGGTTTGATAATGTTACAATAGTGATATAGAAGAATGTTTTATTTTTAGCAGATGCTTCCTAGCATTTGCTTAGATGTAGTTTACCGCTAACACTTTAGTAACACCTTATTTAACACTTTAACTAAAGTGTTAGAGGTAAACTCACCATGAAGTCTGCAACTTTGAAATAGTTCAGTACAAATTATCTACGTGTGTAGGATCATAGAAGATATGGCAAAATGTTAACAGCTATTGAATCTAGCCAAGGACATGAGAATTCATTATTATTTGCTTGACATTCCTGTAAGTTTAAGCATTTATATAAGAAAATGTTAAAAAATATTGAAAAGAGTATTGTAGATGGAAAAATAATAGTGTAAGCATTTTTATACTAGTGAATAATACTAGTGAATAGCAAATACAAATAATAGTGAATTCCTTTCTAACAAGGTTGAATAATCCACCTGGGAGCACAGGAGTTCTGCTGGGATGTTGTCTTATCCTTTGGGCAGCAGCTTTGCCTCTCAGATGAGCCTGGTGTGGAAGCAGACCTATATAAGCAAGGTGGTGATTAAGAGTGTGCACTTACAGACAGACCACCTGATACTACAGTCCAGCTCTGACACTTCTAGCTGTGTAACCACAAGTAAATCATTTAACCTCAGAATGAGGAACCAATAATACTTTATAGAATTAGTGGATTATTAACATGTGCCTCATCTGTGTGTTGTTTTATGGTTGTTGTTAGAAATGTTAGCACTGTAAACAGTACACATATTACTAACCTCGTTCTTCACTCATCACTAGAAAGAGGAAACAGTAGACATTCAAAAATCTAATAGAACAAAAAAGACGGTCAAAGGTGTTAACTAAACCAATCATCCCCAGGAAGAAAAGAGATTACTCAGAGAATGGAAAAGAAAAATGTTAAATGTTAACTAATATATACCTACAAAGACAGACAGAAATGTAGTATACATAAAACAAGAATGGCTGCTACAAAAAGGACAAACTAGGGGTTGGGGAGTTAGATCAAGTAGTAGAACACTTGCCTAGCAAGCGCAAGGCCCTGAGTTCAATCTCCAGCACCCCTCCCCCCAAAAGAGGATAAACTGGAGATCAAAAAAAGTATTCTGATAACCAAAAACTGTAATTGTTAAAATAAATACTACAATAAAATGGCCAGAGCAAAAATTAAGACCTACAACAAAATTAAAAAGACAAAGAAATAGAAAATGTGAAACTTTTAAATAAAGAAACACAGAAATTCAATCTAAGACATCCAACATCTGATTAGACATTCTAGAAAGAAAAAGCAGACCAAATGGAGGGAAGGAAATAATGCAGGAAACAGTGAAGACAGTTCTCACTATAGAATAAAGACACATATTTTCAAACTTAAAAAGTTCTCTGAAGCCAGGTGTAGTGATGCATGTCTGTAATTCCAGCACTTTGGAAGGCTGAGGCAGAAAGATCATCAGTTCTAGCCCAGGGCACCTCAGTGACTTAGTGAGACCTTGTCTCAGAATAAAAAATGATTGGAGATATAGCTTAGCACAAAGGCCCTGGTTTCAGTTCCCAGCACTGGAAACAAACTTACTAAATACTCAAAAAGATAAAGGAAAAAGTAGCCACATACTTAAACATATGTAACTTCAGAGGACCATCAGAAAAACAATCTGAAACTTGAAAATAAGTAAAAGAGATCCTTGAGTATTCTACTTACTTTTCACCTAATTGGCTATTGAACAATTTGTTTAGACAGGGTCTTGCTATGTAATTCAGACTGGCCTTGAACTCACAACAGCCTCAGCCTCAGCCTCAGCCTCCCAAATACTGGGATTACAGGCATGCACTACCATGCGCAGCTATTTTGCAAATCTGTAAGGACAAGTTTACATTGTAGACTTTATTTCAATAGAGATAAAAATAAATTCTGTCCAAAGGAACAGAAAACATCTAAAGTTGCAGAATAGGGCCTTTCTTTCCATTAACTAGTTTTATGTCTCTCCCAGAAATCTTCTAACACTGTCCATAAATGCTTACTTAGCTTTTCAAATGCTCTTTGAATTAGTAGTACTTCCTCACTAATAACACGTGCTTATTGTATCTTTGTCTAAGAGTCATGATTTATCTTTTTGAATATCAACTATCAATATCAAGGTTTAAAACAATTCTAAAGTTTCCATACAAAACAGGAGAGGTTGTCTACTAAGGAACAAGAATCAGACCACTATGAAGCTTCTCACCCATGACAAAAGGCATCAAGCAATGACTTGGAATTATAGAAGGAAAATTATTTTTGAAACCAGGATTCCATACCCAGCCAAACCATCACTCAAGGAGGAGGTCAAAAACAAGGATTCATCAAGATATCCAAACCCTGAAAAGGTTCCCTTCCCTCAATACCTTCAGAAATTAAGAAAAAAAAATTATCCATAAGAAACAATGGATCTAACACAAGACTACAAAGAAAAGAAATATTCAGATGACATCTGTGCAGCAGGCCCAGAAATCGATGAAGAAAAGGAAGTTAATGATCTCAGCAAAAAAATCACAAGCAGAAAGTGAAACAACACGCAGATAGAGTATAATCAAGAAACTAGCTATATAAATCTCGATTTCAAAGAGTCAACAGATTTTTCAATAAAGGTGTTGAGATAATTCCATGAGGAAAGAATTTTCAACAAATGATGCTGGGAAGACTAAATATTCACATGTAAAAGAATAAACTTAAGGGCTGGGGATTTAGCTCAAGTGGTAGAGAGCTTGCCTAGCAACCACAAGGCCCTGAGTTCAATTCCCAGTGCCCCCCCATGCAAAAAGAGAATAAACTTAGACCCCTCCCTCACATCATATATAAGAATTAACTCGAAGTGGACCACAAACCTAAGCATAAGAACAAAAATTTATAAAACTTAGAAAAAAAAGGATAGGAGAAAATCTTAATGACCTTTCCTCAGGCAAAGCCTCCTTAGATATGACGGTAAAAGCAATAAAATTAAAAATGGATGAACTGAACTGCATTAAAATTTAAAACTTTTGTACCTGAAAGGTCATCATCAAGAAAGTGAAAAGACAACCCATGGAATCAAAGAAATTATTTGCAAATCATGTATCTGATAAAGAAGTTGAAATAAAAGAGACAATTTTAAAATGGGCAAGAATCCAAATAGACATTTCTCCAACAAAATACACAGAAGACCAATAAGCACATGCAAAGATGCTCTATATCAAATGAAAACCACAATGAGATACTACTTCACATCAAAAGGATGGCTACAATAAAAAGACAGACAACAACCATTGGAAATGAGAACTTTCACACACTGCTAATGAAAAAGTTAAAATGGTACTGTCACTTTGAAAATAATTCAGCAATTTCTGAAATGTTAAACATGGAGTTACCATACAGTTCAGCAGCTCCATCCTTAGGCTTGCGTTCAAGAGAAATGAAAATATGTCCACCAAAAACCTGTACACAGTGGTTGGAGATTTAGCTCAGTGGTAGGAGATTTAGCTCAGTGGTAGACCACTTGCCTAGCAAGTGCAAGGCCTTGAGTTTGATCCCCAGCATGCCCCCCCCACCAAAAAAAAAAAACCTACACTCTAATGTTCACAGCTATTTATAAGAGCAAAAAATGGAAATACACATCAACTAATGCGCATAGATAAAATGTGGTGTATCTACACGATTGAATATTATTCAGCAATAGAACAGAAAAAGTAACAATATCTGCTACAACATGGATAAACCCTAAACATGCCAACTGAAAGAAGTCAGTCACAATGGATTATACACTGTGAAATTCTATTTACCATATTTGAAATATTCAGAATTGGCACAGACAGAGACAAAGAGAACATTAGTGACTTCCTCAGCTGACAGACAGGTGGGGAAATGAGAAGTAACTTCTAGTGGATATAATATTTCTTTTGGGGAATTACATCTCCTTCTCTTGAGAATCAGTCTTCCTAGTGGTACAATGTAAAACATGCAGCTGGTCTCTTGAACAAGCGAGACTCATGGGGACACCAGAAAATGACTTCGTTCCTTCCTCCAGTGTCATTCAAGGCCACATCACAGGCCCAGCTATTCCTGACCCTTTAAGCTGAGATTTGAGGCCAGGTTCTTGACTTCTCTGGTTAATGTAAGATAACAAAAAAATCCTCCAATCACTACAAGTAACAATTAAAAATCAGGGATTAAAATGTCCAGCTCTGTGTCCCAGCCAGAAGCTCTTTAGAAGCTCAGCTTTCCCACATTGCACCAGGCAAGCCTGCAGTGGGAAGGCCATGGAGTGGCTGCCATCTTCTTTCTCTCCCTATGTTCTGTGTCTCTTTCTCCTCCTGCAGCACAGCTCCGTCACATGGATGGGAGGGGGTGAGGCTGAGGCCAAGGCTGTGACTGCCAATGTCTATTAATCACTTGACTGTTAATGTTAGAGCTTGGCAAGTGTGTACAAAGGACTCTCTCCCATGAAGCTCCTGCAGGTTCCCCTGAGATGCCAACTGCTGAGCGGCAGTTTGTGACTTGGGCATCCAGCAAAAGCAGCCCAGCCTCCTCCTGTTCTGGTCTCCCTTCTCTCTAGGGGCCTCCTGGAGAGAATGTTGGCTCACCTCAAGTCTGCTCTCTCTTGTGAAAGCCTCTGGCCAGCTGGAAGTGCGCATGTTGGATTTAGCCTGTGAATGTAAAGTTACTTTCCAACTGCAGTCTACCTCTGAGGCCACAGGGCACTACACCAGCCCTGTCAATTCCTATACAAGTGTCGGACATCAGTCCAAACGCCAAGGGACCGCATCAGGCTCTCCAAGTGCCAAGATCATCTCACATGCACCCTGGAATGTGGGAGCAACTGTACGTGTCACATCGGGGCCTCAGGTGAATCTGAAATAAAGAATCCAGTTATGACACCCTGATACAGTAACATTCACATAACTGACTTTATTTGCCATTATTGGTTTTATTATTTGAGAAAATATTTATAGAAAAAGTTTGAACGGCATCATATAGTTTAAGAATAAAATGTAAATATTAAGATGCAGATAATATAAGTTAATCATGTTACCCAGTTCAGTCTTTTTTGTTTTGTTTTGTTTTGGGCAGTACTTGGAATGGAACCTAGAGGTACAACAGAACAGCTCTTCAGAGAAAAGAATAATTTTTAAATGGATGACAGGTACATTGTTGGTCTGCACACTGCTGGTCTGCGGATTGGTCTGCACATTGCTGAAGGGAAAAATATAGATTTGGGTCATACCCAGATCTGTCCCAAGACCCCTAATTAGTTGTGTGATTTAGAGTACAATACTTCACCTCTCTGCACTCTGTCCCTAGGCATGTGTGCATGCACACACACATATATATATTTTTATCTATATTTTAAATATACCATGGTGACATTGTATAAATTACTAAATGGCTTTTCAAAAGAGGAAACCATTTTTATTTACCAAACAGGAGTTCACTTGCTTTTTCAGTCTTATTAAAAATAAAAATTAAGGGGTTAGGGATTTAGCTCAAGGGGTAGAGCACTTGTCTAACAAGTGCAAGGCCCTGAGTTTGATCCCCAGCACCCCCCAAAAAAGAAAAAAAAAGATAATTAGGACTCTGTACATTTATTCCAACACTCAAACTGTTTGCTGAAGAGTTATAATGGGCAACTCCCGGGTAACCTTGTTGATACATACAGCTCATAAGACCCCATTGCACCAATGCCCAAGCCTGACACTCCTCAGGCCAGCCCCCCACCATGAATCCAGGGCATCTGAGCAACCAGTGGGTTTCTTATTCTTTACCTGAGTTACAAACATGCAGATATTTTTATTTTTATTTACATGCAGATATTTTTAAAGGAATCTTTCTTTAGCCTTAAAAGATGTTATAAAAGTAGTATTCAGGGGGAAAAAGTATCACAGCCCTGAAGTAGAAGGAGTTCTTGAGTACCAATTCAACTACTTAAGCAGAAAATGGGGTGTGCGCACGTGTGTGTGAGTGTGTGTGTGAGTGTGTGCGCGCGTGCATCTCTGTGAGAGACAGCCTGACTGTAGCTCAACCCAGGGCTTTACATATGCCAGGCAAATGCTCTACGACAGAGCAGCTAAGAAGAGGAATTCCTCGCAAGGCTACCTACCAGGTAGCTCACAGAACGCGAAGGAACCAGGCTCAGGAGCCCCAAAGGAGCCAGAGAAGCTTTGTGCTGCCTGGGACCTCTACCAAGGTTACACCACAGGAAAATCAGGTCCCTTGTCACCAGCCCCGGACAGCAGCTGCCTCCCTCACCTAGCGAATTCTAAGCTGCCTGGGGCTACTCTGCATCGATGTCCCAGAGTCTTGCACAGGGCTTCTGTGGGCAGAAGTCATGGGCCCATCCACGGCTGCTGGAGCTTGGGCATGTGAGCACGCAGCCTCAGAACCTCCCGTCCTGAAGGAACACCCCACCTCTCTCCAAGACTGACCCAACACAGAGACGCTGACTCCAAAAGGAGTTCAGATAGTGTAGATACTAGCTTCTAAGTCAAATGCCAAACAAAGCGTAACGAAGCTGAAAGTCTCCTTTCCACATAGCACACTGCCTTCTCCGAACACAAATCAGGAAGTCAGTCTCCCTTCTCCCCATTCCCATTTCACTCAACAGCAATGCCCACTGCAAAGCTTTTCAAATATTCTTCCAGGGATTTGTGATGTAACTGCAAACAGTTAAACTGATTCCACAAGGTTTGGTTTTGTTTTTTAAGAAGAAAAATAAAACTCATATAATTGGGACCATCCATAATATTGTGTAGATTTTCACATGACAGTGAACCTGTTTTAAGATGCTCCCCAATTCAAAATGGTTTCCCTTCTTGCCCCAAATCATCCAGCATGTGCAGTTTTCTCAGAGCCATATTAAAAAACTGATCACCATAGACTACTGGCCCGGAAAGCCGAGATTCAGGACTGGTCAGAGGCCTTCCTGTAGTAGCTCCTACCACTAGGGTATGTCTGCAACAGCCTTCAGCATTCTCTAGCACTGACAGTGTGGACTTAATACACGCCGGCTAGTCCAAGCTGCACCTGAAGGTCAGTAACTCACATTCCAGGATGGCCAGCTAGCATTTATGAGAAAGACCAACCTCCAGAAGCCTACTTCCTTTACCTCCTAACATCCAAGCAACTCTGCTGAATTAGCAGAGCCAATATAGAAACGAGATATCACAGATGAAACTATTAGTTTGTTTCATTAACATAAAAGATGTAAAGATGGGGACTTAATGAAATTTATGATGAGAACTAAAACCAACATAATTTCCTGTCCCTGAGTTAATCAATTGTGATGCTACTTTAAACAATATTGAGAACAAGGAAAACTTATTTGTTTGTTCCAAGAAATACTGGATCCTCCAAAGTAAGACTGTGACGCAACTAACCATTTATCGAGACCAACAGCTCACACATTGAGCCCTACTTCTTCTAGACTCTTCTTTTGCAGCAGTCTTGACTCATAGCTGTTCCGTCCTGAACTCCACCACACCTAATCAGTTTCTTACCTTACAAGTCATACCTGATGATGGAAAAACTGGCTCTCCACATGCAGAAGATGAAAATTAGATCCATATCTTTCCTCATGTACTAAGTTAAAATCAAAGCGGATCAAAGATCTAAATATTAAAACAGAAACACTAAATCTGCTGGAAGATAGAATAGGTAGAACTCTTGAAGACCTAGATGTAGGCAAAGATTTTATGAACAAAACCCCAATTGCCCAGGAAATAGCACAAAGAATCAACAACTGGGATCTAATCTTATTAAAAAGCTTTTGCACAGCAAAATAAACCACCAACAGAGCAAAAAGACAACCCACAGAGTGGAAAAAAATTTTTGCTAGTTGTTCCTCTGACAAAGGACTGATATCTCAAATACATAAAGAACTCAAAAAAATCAGACCCCCCCAAATTTAAAGACCCAATCCAAAAAAGGGCAGCTGAAATGAACAGACAATTCTCAGATGAAGAAGTAGAAACAGCAAATAAACATATGAAAAAATGTTCAACATCACTGGTCATTCGAGAGATGCAAATTAAAACAACACTGAGATTTCATTTCACTCCAAAAAGAATGGCTATTATCAATAAATCAGCCAATAACAAATGCTGGAGGGGATGTGGGGAAAAAGGAACCCTTCTCCACTGTTGGTGGGAGTATAGATTGGTGCAACTGCTATGGAAATCAGTGTGGAGATACCTCAAAAACCTAGGACCAGAGGTTCCATTTGACCCAGCTATTCCCCTTCTTGGTATCTTCCCAAAAGAATTAAAAGCACCACACCACAGTGATATATGCACACCCATGTTCAAAGCAGCACAGTTTGTAATAACTAAATCTTGGAAACAGCCCAAATGCCCATCAACCAATGAATGGATAAAGAAAATGTGGGTTTTTTTATACAGTGGAGCACTACTTTGCCATAAAGAGTGATAAGCTTGAGATATTTCTAGGTAAACAAATGCATACTCTTAAGTGAAATATATCAGACACACATGTTTAAATATGGCATTGTTCCTCTGGTATGAGAAACAGAAAGTGTAAATAAGGACTAAAATGTATTATATTGGGAAAGGAAAGAAACTGTTCAAATAGGAAGGGGAATGGCAGGGGAGGTACGAAGGGACAAGAGAAAAAAAAGGAAAAAATGGAAACAAAGCTTTTATAAATAAGGAGGGGTTGAGGGGAGAGGAAGGGAATAGGAAAAAAGCAGCAGCAAGATACATCATGTACAGGTACAAATTCCCTAGGGTGAATGTTATCACTATGTATATCTAAAATGTACCATTAAAATAAAGTTAAAAAAAAAGTCATAGCTGAAAATCACACAGCCAACACCATAAAACCCCCAAAACATCCTTTCTTTGACTTATCCTTTCTGGGAACTGCTGGCAAGAAATTGCTCTCTCTTCCTCAAGTAGGTCTAAGAAATTCAGCTTTCAGGGAATCAGCCATGGTATTCAAGACCAGTGGAGCTAAAAACACTGTTCGTGTATTCTATTCTACATGCATGATACAGATCTTAGCTCACTATCTTTAAGCTTCAGAAAGGAAGGTGTGAACAATTATTTTTGATCTGGTGGCTAGTAAATATTTGTATGTATAGCCACATTTGGCCTGAAACGCACTTCCATTTTAACAAAATTGACTTCGCAGAAAGATTACTTCTAAATTGGGGCAATTACTTGTCACTGCCAAACTCGACCTGCTAATTAGAACATAGCCGTATTGGCTTAGGTCATTTTTCAAAACGACATAATGGCTGGGTCTGGATTCTGCCCAGAGACAGACCACCCGAGACTGCTTTCCATTCTTAGGTTTCTTCCCAATGCACAGTTCCAGGAGGCGATCAGGAGAGAGAAATCAAAGCTCTGTTGCTGTGGACTAGTTTACACTAAGCCTGAACCAAGCACGGGGCACCCTCTCAAAGCCAAAGGGTACATTCTGCTGCCCTAGATCACTTAGTGACCTATCAAAGCCACTGTCAGTCCCTCTAAAGTCCAGACCAGCATGCTAAGGGAGAAGGTGCAGGTATGCACAAAGACAGAAGGCCCGTTACCCTGGAGTCTTTCTAATAACAGCACACCTGATTGGGTACCAGGCAAACCAGTCAATTCCCAAGCTACTGTTCCCTTATCTGTAACACAGGAGTGATACCAAGAGAATGAGATACAAAAGAACCTAGTAAATTCCCAAGCATTACACACATGCAAGAATGTACAACAGTATTAATCATTCTGAAGAGTACAGTCATCCACTTTTATGCCTTAAAAACAGAGCAAAATAATCCTAGGATTTCAGTTTATATACAGGGAGCTTTAAAGGCCTGTGGAAATGACCATTTGAAATTAAAATGCTATTAGGGTAACAAGAGAGGATTCTGGAAATCTATAATAGAAAGCTGGAAGGACTCGTAACATTCTGATCTAAGCCACTCACTGTACAAACATCACAATCCAGAGATCTCCCCGAGGTCACCTGATAATTTGTGGTAATGTGTAAGCATTAAAATGCATGTTTCATGAACTGTGAAATAAGGGCTCATTCCAAATTATTAAGGTCATGAAGCATACTTGAAAGAACTGGATTGCACAAGGCCAAAGAACTTCTGAGCTCATTCTGCAAGTGTGCAGATCCCTTGACTACACGGGGCATATCTCAGCCCCCGGCCCTGTGTATCATCGGGAAAGAAAGTACCGCTGTCTACTCTGCGCTGTAAGCTCTGTTTCTGACCCACTAGTGAGGGCAAACGCCTCAGTCTCTTTGAAGAAGTCTCTAGGTGTTCCACAACTCTTCCTCCAAGACACAGTTAAAATGAGAACATGTGGAGAACTATCTTGCCTCGTTAGCTTACTTGGACTAATAAGGGCGGTGTGCGTACCTTCAGTCAATTTTAATTTCTTTGGGTAATGAGGTTTTAACCCAAATACTATAAACCTGAAGTCAGAAATGGAGGAATTTTTTTTTTAAATAACCAACGCATTTACCCTCTTCTCTCCTTGGTCTGGGGTGGTCTTAGTCTGTCTTTGGTCTCACCCACAGGTGAGAATAAGCCACAAAAGACCCAAGAAATGTCACAGGGAAATAGCCTTCATTTTATTTTTTCATTACTGAGAATTTGAATCCAAAGCCTTCACACTGAGCTACATCCAGAATGTCTTTTGTATATTTTATTTTGGAGATAGGGTCTCCCTGAGTTGCTAAGTTACCCAGGCTGGGCTTGAACTTGTGATCCTTCTGCCTCGGTCTCCCAAGGGGTATATTCTCACCATGCCCAGCTTCTTCACTCTTAATGCTAAAGAACAGAGCTGTCCTTTTAGTAGTTTGAAGGTTGTATTCATCCCCTCCATTCTAAACAGATAAGAAAAATAAATAACGATAGCTCAAATTACAGAGAACTATGTGGACTTTCATAGTGCTGAGTCCTACAAAATTAACCATTGGAGGAAAACATCTTAGAAAGACAATTTCATCCTTTAACTGAGGTGCCTAAGGAAGACAACCATTGGGGCCATTTCCAGCTCCAAATCTTTGATTTCTAAATATTCACAAAACATTGCATTAGACTAAAAAGGGAATGGCACCTAGACAAGAGCATTCTTCACAAATGGAAAATGTTACTCTTTATGGAAAACCCACAAGCTAAAATGATGCACACGTGTATATATATATATATATATATATATATATACACACACACACACACACACACACACACACACACACACACACTCCCCAGCTTAATCCTGGTAATCACTGTAATTATTTATAAACCATTTTCCAATACAATTATTTTCATTTTTGAACACATGAGTATTTATCAGTATAAGAAAGAGAATTCAGGGATTCCAGTTTCCAACTCTGAGTTTCTGTGAAAACTTGAGTTTGAAGGAACTAGGTCAAACTGACCCTCCTTCATTCTTTTTTTCTTTTTCTTTTTTCTTCCTTTGCTCAGACCAGTAGAACTCCTGATGTAATCAGGGCAACAATCACAAAGAAGGAGCAGACAGGTACATTCTCCAAAGAGAATGTCCAGGTGTTCCAGACTGGTGTGTACCCAACAGGTCATGCTGAGGACGCAGGCCTCTCAGCGGCCCTGACAGGATCCAAACTGGCCCCTCCCAACCCCACCACCAAATTCTCCCTAAGGCCCCTGAAGGTGAAAAGCATAAATACAAAGTTTAGGAGAAGAAGAGTAAGTGAGAAAAACTGAAGAAAAAGTAAAAGAGAAACTGTGAGGATTCACTCAGGACCTAAATTTCTTACTAGCTGCCAAATTAACTTCACAGTCGATAACAAATGTGTATGAAGTATTCTGGCCCTAGAGACAGAATGTGAAACAGACCAGACCCCGGTCCTCACAGAACGAACTACCTCCTGCGGAGACAGACAAGCAACGAGCAACAGTATATAGGCGCAAAGATGGTGAAGTCGATAAATTCAGGGCTGGGGTAGAAAGTTCTGTTCCTGGGACCAGGAACCCCTATGGTCAGTGATGGTCCCTCTTGCGGTATACTGCTGAGCTGAGAACCAGAAAAGGAGAAGTCAGCCATGCACCCAGCTAGGGGAGGAAACTCCTAAGCCAGAGGTATGGGCACACTGAATGAGATGCAGGGAAGGGAGAGGGCCAGAACTCTGGCTGGCCAAGCCAGGTCTGCAAGACCCATCAAGTCCATCTGGCTTCTCCAATGGAATGTGCTCTCCCACCAACAATCAGCCGCTGGTATAGTCTCTAAACTTGGGAAGCCAAGGGAGAGCGGTCATGGAGAGAGGGAGAAAAGTCAGGAAGGAAACATCGCCAAGGGGAAGCTGTGTTAGAGCCACCCCTGGTATCACTGAGTTGTGCCCACTGTGCAGAAAAGAAAAGTAGGCTGAGAAAGGTAAGTGGCTTGCACAGAGTTATACAGCTCTTAGAGGCATGAACTAGGACTATCTGACTGATACATCCAGTTTCATTTTAGCACACTTTTTTTCATTTTTTAACATAACAAAAGTATTTGGCACAGGTTATGATGGTACTGCTTTTATTTGCCATATTAATTTTTTATTTTCATACATGCATATAACATATTTTGATCATATCCATCCTCCATTATCTTCTTCTCTACCCCCCTTTCCCTTTCTCTTATCTAAGAATAATTTCCTTCTATTTTCATGCCATATGATGGTACAAATATTCACGGTAACTGAGCATTTTTGAGGTATGACATTGACTAAGACTCAAATGATCTACTGTTAGACTGAGAAAATTTTCTTAGTAAAGTTCCTGAAACTTAATTTATCTTCTTCATAAATTGACACTAACATTTTGAAACAATCTCTATATAACATTCTCAGTACACAGTTCATAGCAACCAAAATATAAAAGCTCAATTGCCCAAAATGATAAAAATTGATGAAGATATAGAAATATAATGGAAAGTTGCTCAGAAATTTTAAAAGATAAGCATATAGATTCATATATGGAAGCAAACTATTAGCTGATATTAATATTACACAGAAAAATCAAAATGCAACATAGTATATACACATCGGCTATAATTTTGTGGCAAAGCACATATTCTTTTCAACAAAAATGAGAAGAAATTAAAAGGAAATTAAGAAAGATATATTTTTTAGGGTCATCTTCACTTAAAGGTGCTTAAACCCACATAATAAATATCTAAGGCATTTTTCAAAAAGAAAATGTTAGAGAAATAAGTGTCTTAAAAAATGGACTTTCTTAAAAATCTATCCAGAACACATACTCAGATTCTCTTCATCAGCAGCAAATTTCAAAGTACAAATATCATTAGAGGTTTTCTTATTTTAATTTAGTTTAAATACTCGAGCAATTTAATACTGACCCAAAAGGAAAAGGTAATTTCTACAACCAAATATTAAATACGATGCAAAATCTTTCTGCAGAAAGTATAATCCTAGACAGTTATAGCAAAACAATCCTGTTTTATAACAAAACAGACCACAAAGCTTACCCAAATCCTCATTTTCTCTTATTCTGCTCTTTAATGTATTCAAATGCTATACTGATAACACTTTCCAAATATGTTAAAGGAGTTTCACTAAATGCAGCAATTGATGGAGTTGTAATATGTTGCCTACATTACCTTGTGGAGCTAAAAAGCATTTTAATTAAGTATTTCAAGACCATCAATCTGGTATTGAGATTCACGATTTGGATATAAAAAAAAATCTACAAGGTGATTCTTCTCTTCATATTTAAGAATTTAAGTGTTTTTATTACCCATAGTCTAGGAAATTGTGATCTGCTATTTAAAAAAAACATATATATATATATATATATAAACACACACACACAAAAAGACTAGCAAAAACAAAAAACAAAACAAAACAAAATTTAAAAAGCCAGGTGTGGTGGTGCACGCCTGTAATCCCAACACTTGGGAGGCTGAGGCAGGAGGATAGCTGTGAGTTTGAGGCCAACCTGGGCCACACAGTGAGTTCAAGGCCAGCCTGGACTACATAGCAAGACCCTGTCTCAAAACACAAAAAACAAAAAAACTTTATGAAATAATTTAACCTTGTTTCAGGATGAATGAGAGAAAAACGAAAAGAGATTTTACATAGAAAAACATTTACATATCCTTCAATTCAAAATGAATTTCCTAGAAAGTTGGATAAACTTCATTGGCAATTTCTATTTTTTACAGTATTCTCAGACAGAGGATAGCAAATTGAGAATGCACTCAAAACCACTGAATTGTACATTTTAAAATGGTTCTTTTTTTATATAAATTTACCTCAGTAAAAACAAAGGATAAAGTCACCAGTATATCTTGATATGATTTGAAAAATACATTTGTATGACAAAGATGCAATAAAGTAAGTCTAAACAAAATTCTGAGGTTGTCCAACTAAAACATTCCAGCAATAAAAGTCACATATTTGTTTGTTTTTTTTTTTTTACATATTTGTAATTCATATGTGAGATCTGCTTCCAAAGAATAAAGGAAAAAAGAGAATGTGGAGGGTGGTGGAAATGGTTGAGCAAAACAAGATGGGCTGTAAATTAAGAATTTTTGAAGCTGGTGATGGGCACAGAGAATTCATTACATTGTTCCTTCCACTTTGGGGTCTGTTTAAAACTGTCCATAGTAAACAAAATTTTTTTTTAAATCCTATCTTTAGCGTAAATCTAATTCTTGAACTAGAAACACAAGTATAGCACTAACTGTGTCAGAAGCTTAAAGTAAATCAGAAAACCAAGAAAATGAACATCTTATTTTATTGTTTAAAAAAATCTGACTTCTAATGCTGTACATTGCTGACGGTGTTTTAGTGAATGAGAAAGCTTAAATATTTCTTCAATGGTTATTTGAAAAAAGACTTCATATGTAGCACATTTTATAATGGGTAATATCAGTACATACCAGCAGTATCATAGGCCTTTTCCAAGTTGTTAATCCTATAATTCCAGAGAGAATCACCTGTAAGGATAAACGGTATCATCAGTTTAGAAAACAGACCAATTCCAATAACGAATTCTCAGTCTCAAAAGCAGGAAATTTAAAATACTGAAATTTCAAAGCATTCTAAATCAAAAATTTAAAAATACTGCTGGTTACATAAGCCCTGATAGACCACTTTAGACTATCTTTCACTTTCAAGCCCACAAAGCTTTTTTATTGACTTGTATATTTTTTTTTAATGTCAATTAAGAACATCAACAGCAATTAGCCTCTCCTTCTGGTCAGAAAAGGAATCAGTATTGCCTCTCAAGCCCCCTGCTTCCAGTACTACTGGGTCAGTTGCCAGAGTCCTGCAGTAAATTGGACATCTGGCCACACCTCTCCCTCCATTAGGTAGCTACCTCTCAGGACGGGAAAGCTCATCAAAATGGTAGCCAAGATCCTTGGGAACCTTTGCTGGCCCATGGTCCCAGGCCTGGTTTTCAGGCACTACTCTCCTCCACCACACATCTTCCCTCCAAGCACCTGTCCTTCCGCAGTCCAGCCAGGTGCTGGACACGCCTGGGCTCTGGGCCTCTTCCTCTCTGCCACAGAGCCCTCCCTCCCCCGTGGCCCTCTAGCTGCTTGAGAACTCCCATCCATCCTACAAGGCCCCACTCAACAGTGACCTCATCTGAGAAACCGTCACCTTTCCTATCATCTCAACCGCAGGGGATGCCTTCCGTATGTAACTGTTTAAAAAACCTCTCTATTGCAATAATTCGAGGGGTAGATCTCTGTGTGGCCTACCTCTGAACTCTTTTCTTGTCTCTGAATCCCTAAGCAGCAAGCATAGTGCCTATCACATGGTCGACAACTGATAAATGTTCCTAAGCATTTATTCTGCAGAGGAGGAGGGACTACAGTAGAAAGACAGGTTGCAAACTGAGACCTGAATAAACAAGTTAAAAGTTCAATAAAGAAGAACCAGCATGTTGCCAAAACATAAAATGGAAGCCGAAGTCAGCCTTCTGGATAACACGGTTCACTACGCAAATGGGAAAAACAAAGTAATTGTTCAGCCCAGAGAGATCCTCACGCCACCTGGGCACGTTTACCTTTGTGTAAGAAAGAAATGCATCTGCTGGATGCAGCTATGAGGGTTTTCCTTCATGTACAGTTTTTACTTGACAAAATCCCTCCAAAGCCCCGTTCACAATTACTGTTTATTAGTTGAAAATCGGTATGGTTTTACAATGTCACTTCGAAGCACACAGGCCAGCTTACAATACCCTCTGTCCTCACTAGCTGACAGTGAATCATTCTATAACACCAAACCAACAGAGGACAAATCTGCCCACATCTGCCAAGGACCAAAAAGCACTTACAGGTAGGTAGGTGACAATGTGTCTCCCATTCGTGTTTACAGGCACTACTAGTGACCTGCTTACCAGGTACTATATCCTTGCAGTCCCCTTAATTCCAAAATGATATTACCTTCCCCTGCCAATTCCTACTGGAGACGCCCTAGGCATGAGTGGCTCATGCTGGGGCTGTGTCTACTTTACACACTGGAACTGCAGTCCATGAAACCAGGGCTGCAGGCTCTCACTCGGCTTCTAAATAGCCAGGGACTCCCCCTCGCCAAGTCATTTCTCTTTTCAGGCCCTCCCTTTGGTTTCCTGAGAAATCCTAAGTGGTGGAAACTACAGTGTCTCTTCTAACTCAAAGGTTAACCTCCTTTGAATCTATGTCTTCACAAACCCCAAGATCCAGTGTGCCAGTATGTGTACCCATGTGCACGTCTGTGCACGTCCACATGTGTGTGCTTCCTGCCTGCTCACCCTGCTGCCTACTAGACTGCTGCAGAAATGCAAGCTGTGTTCGGGAAAACATGACAAAAAAATTGCCCCCCCCCCAAAAAAATTGGCCTGCTATGGGGGAAAACAAACTGCTCATTCCAGGAAAAAACAAAACAAAAACTATATTTTGAATTATTCCATAGTGTTTGTTACTTATGTCCCTGGTCTCCCTTAATACTGACTTCTGTGGTTCAGCTTTTTGGAGCATTATTTTTTCCACTAGAACAATATTATTAAGGCTAAGTGTTCAGCTTAAACTATAAAAGCACGTAGTAATGTGCCTACGCTATACTTTCCACTTTGCCCTTGGCAACATCATCCTACATCCTCCATATTCATCATTTATGTACAGGGCTATGTGCAAAAAAAAAAAAATGGATCATAAAAGACATTCTTGCCCTCCCTTTTTTTCTCAATAAATAGTTCCTGGAAATCTCTTAAAGTCCACTGGAATAGCTGTAATTCATTTCAGTTTAATGACTACATAATATCCCACTGTGTGGCTGGGCCATTAGTATTCAATCACTTCCATACTCATCGGCACTTAATCTGTTTCCAGTACTTTGCCCTCACAAACAATGGTGAACATCCATGAACATTTATCTTTAAAAACAAGAACTTTGCTTCTGTTGGATAAAGTCTCAGGAATAGTGTTGCCAGTGAAAAGTTTTCCTATTTTTTATTTTAACAGATCACAACAGATAGTACCTGTCATTTCAAATGAAGGGTCTCTGAGACAAAAGAACTATGCTATCTTTATTTCTTCCTTTGGGGTTGCATTTTAAAAATATGTACAAGATTGCTGGGCATGGTGGTGTATGACTGTAAACCCAGCACTCTGGGAGGCTGAGGCAGGAGTAAATTAGAGCCCAGCATGGGCAGTTTAGAGACTTAGTGAGACTATGTCTCAAAATTTAGAACTATACAAAAGGGCTGGGGATGTGGCTCATTGCAAAGGCTCTAGGTTCAATCCTTAGTAAAAAAAATCCAAAGGAAAAATTTCTAAAATGAGTGATAGATAAGAAGCATAAGTGATCCCAAAATAAATATGACAATTTAAGTCCTTAATAGGGAGAAATATAAAGTGTATAGAACAGTATAGAATGAAGGCCCAAAGAAACTAAGACAAATACCAAGTGCACGAACTAGAAGACAAACTATTCAAAGACATCATTTCTATCTGAAACGTTTCACAGACTCAGCACACACAGCTGAAGCCTATCAGGATTTATGTCCACTGCCTTTCTTTGTAAGCTCCTGAAAGAAAACACACCAGTTCCAGGTGGGAATTGTAGCTATATCCTTCTCCACTCTGAAGCCTGCGACAAAGGCCCAGCACACTAACTTTCACCAACTTCCTGCCTCCTGTCAAGCTCAACAGCTCCCTCAGGCACTTGGGGAACCCTGCGAGCAGTTAGGGAGAAGGGCAAACCTGGGAACAAGGGCTCAAGGACCACAAGCCTCTAGGATGGTGGTGGGAACAGACACGCTGCAGGGTGGAATGAAGAATTTGAGACGGGCAATGGAGGCCTGCAATTCTTCCGAAGGAGGGATGGAGTAATGGATGGGGAGACGGGTTGGGGAAGAACAAAAGGAGAGAAGCAGTCCTCAGGACCTCTGCCTCTCCCAGGAGCAGAAGCACTGAAGCCCCATCAGCAGAGACTCAAGAAGGTCGCTCAGCAGTGGCCTTCCATGGCTCACTTTATGCCCTAACGCTACTGCTTCTGTGACTGCATCTCATGAGGGCTTGGACCCATGAGTCCTCGCTCAAGTACACCAACAGCTCCTAGATGGCACTTGGTAATTGCAAGAGTCAGTGAATGAATGAATGAATGGAGACCATCAACAGGAGATGAGCTTGCTCAAAGATGACTGCGTAAGCCATGCACATGTCCATCCCCTGTGCTTCCTGGAAGAGCACACCAGCAGCAAAAAGCAACTCCACCAGCACCCGTCCCACCCAGTGCAAGCGCAACCTGCCCTGAATAAACAGGCAAGAACCTATTTTCTAACACCAAACTATCTCAATATTATTGTAATGAGATTTATTAACATTTTTAATTCACATCCTTCTAACCACTCTTTGTGGGTATAAAAAAAGTGGAGACCTTTTTTATGATAATGCAAAAGTGACCCCAGAGATTCTCCAGGCAAGAGTCAGTGTTACCCACCATGTATGGCTACTGGGCCTTCATTTTACAGCTGAAAATCAAAGCATTAAGATCAAAAGCTTATAATTCTACTGCCCTATTTTCCTTTGCTAATCCACTAACACGCCCTAGGGGGAACACATTCTGCATCATTTGTCAAAAGCTACTACATCTAAACAGGTTTTTTAAAGTTATATTGTAAATATCCTATGTTTACCCTATAAAATAAGCACCAAAGAATTTATCAAGTCTCTCAACAATCTATCTTGCCCAAGAACTTTTACACTGGCAATTGTGAAAAGTATGTGTGTGTGAGAGAGAGAGTAAGAGAGAGACACAGAGACAGACACAGAGAGAGAGACAGAGAAATATTAAGATTCTTCCCTTTCTATCTAGCATGATACCTTCAAAAAAAGTAGAGTTAGTGGGCTCAGTAGCTACCACAATGCCCTGCCAAACAGCCTATTCACTTTACCTTGATTTCATATTGCCTTGGTGTTTCAAAAACACTGAGAGGGCTCTAGTACCCGCCAGGCCTGGGGCTGGTGTTCACCAGCAAAGCACCCCTGCATGTTCTCTATTCACGTGTTCCCCACACCAACCCCACTCATTCTACAGAGAAGTGGCTGAGGCTGAGTAGCTCTGGGTCTTATTTAAGGCACAAAACCTGTCATGTAAAACATAGGACTGAAAAAAACCAATAAATTCATTGGCAAAAAACTGTATTTCTGACATCCTCAAATAGCTGATGTAGTATTCGATGAGGATGGTAGAAAAAATGTATTTACTATCGTTTAACTGGTAGACAATTTTTACCTTAGTTTTTTTCCTTAGGTCATCCATTCTTGTTTATGTTTAGTCCTTGCAAATTTAAAATTTATCTTAAGGTTCGTGAATGTCTGTCACTTTATAAGAAAACAGAATCTTACCAAAGAATCATGGACTCGGGAGAGCAGTGATCAGAATTCAGATCACTGATTTAAAGAAGAGAGAAAAAAGTGTATGCAGATGATAAAGGATATCCAGAGAACAAAAAACAGTAACTGATTCTCTGCTGCTCACCAGAATGTTCTCCCATACATGTCAAAATCAGAAATTTTGTTTTTCTGAAATAGGAGAGAGACCCCAATGGAACATCCGCTACTCTTTAGTTAAACTCAACTGAGTGTGGTAGGCTGGGTCTCCCATCATCCAAAGAATCTAATTCATATTAAATAAGTAACACTCCCCCCAGCTAAGATCCGGGTCAACATGGCAAACATGGACACTGAGATCCTACCGTGGCCACTCACCAACATCAGGCTGTTTAAAGTTCTTAGCATCACAAATGCTGGAAATAATAATATAGTCACTCATTAACCAAAGACTCCAGCAAGAGAATAAAGGATCACAGAGTGCTCAAAAAGAAAAAGTATGTTAAAAATGCTCCCTTCAATTTGCTGAAAATATGGATGTATGATATAGGAAAGACTCTAGGATTTGTTCATTCTTGCATGTGTTTTGTTTTGTTTTGTTTTGTTTTTTTGTGGTGCTGGGGATCGAACTCAGACCCTTGTGCTTGCAAGGCAAGCACTCTAATCACTGAGCTAAATCCCCAGCCCCTCTTGCATGTCTTTTTAAAGAGATAAAACCTCCTTCAGGGTTCAGACAAGTGAAGGAAGCCTCAAAAGTTTGAGGCTCAGAATGAAAACTCTTATAGGGGTATGTATGGGAAAATGTCCTTGAACTACAGCTGCTTAACAAAATACTATTTTCAAATTAATATATTTGTCTCTTGCACTTAATTGTGTATTACACACATAACCAATATTTTTACTCAAACCAAAAGATTTACCAGTGAGGCTGATTTAGCAGGCTATAAAGTGCATAATTGTCATCCGAAACATGAAATATAAGGATATTCTTCCACTGTGTTCCTGCGTAACCTTATATTGAAGTTGGCAACTTTCACCCAACTCCTTAGTCTCACATGCCAATGAAACTTCTCAGTGGGTTCAGGGTGTAGCTCAGCTGTAGAGTGCTTGTCTAGCATGTGCCCGACTCTGGGTTCATCCCCAGCACTGCAGGCCGGGGGAAGCAGGGAACATGGCATATATAATATGCCCATGAAATGGAATATCACTCTATAACTCTAAGTAATAAAGTACTGATAAATGCCACGACCTGAATGAACCTTGAAAACATACTAAAAGAAGTCAATCATAAAATACCACATATTACATGATCCCATTTAGAGACCACCTATAGGAATGAAAGAAGGTTAATCAGTGGTTCTTGGACAGAAGGATGGGCGAGGGAAGAAGAACGCTGACGACTTTACAGGGTGATGAAAATTTTCCAAAGGTGACTGTGATGATTGTACAACTCGGAATTTACTAACAACCACATGAATGGTATTTTTTAAATGTGTAAATTATATAGCTGTCTTCAAATTTATGCTGTATGGAATTTGCCTTAAAATAATACAGTTTGGGTCTCAGCAGGGGGAGTGGTGCTGACTATAAAGTGACCAGATGTTGATAGCTATTGAAGGTAGTGACGGGTAAAAGGAGGAGTCTATATTATACTTTTTTCTACATTTGTTGAGATTTTAAAAACGTGTATAATGAAATGTTAAAAGTGGAAGGGGGTTCTTAAAGACGTTCTGGTCACTTCCATACTACCTCTCTATGCTACATACATTTTCTTTTTTAAAACAATACACATATTGAAACATTCACATATAAAAAAAAAAGTGACGCCTGAGACTTGCTTCAAAATAATAAGGGAATTTAATCTGACAAGTGAACCAGAGAGCATAAAGGATCTAATTCCTACCCTGCATGGAATACCCTATGCTTCTGGAGTCTATCAGAATACACGGGACCTGCCAAGGCCAGGGGCACAGACGAAACCGTAGTTGACCTGGAATGAGGGGTATCCACGGATTCACTGGATAGTGTTTGTGTAAACCTCAATTTTTCCACAATACAGTGTTTTTTTAAAACCTCTGATTAAGTTCATCAAGAGAATCACGGTGCCTAATGCATGGTGCTTAAAAGCATACCTAATTTTTCTAAAAACATAGTATCCATTGGTTCTGTTGTCAATTTGCAAATTCTATTTTTTTTATTTTTGTTTTTGTTGTTGGAGACAGGGTCTCACTGACCCCGAACTGATGGCGATCCTCCTGCCTCAGCCTGCCAAGTGCTGAGAATACAGGTGTACGTCACCATGCCTGGCATCACTCAGCAAATTCGGAGGTCAACCTCAGGAACAGGTCACAGGAAGGTTAGGAATAACCTACAGTTACAAGGTTGCATGCATACAGATTTGGGTGATTGGGGTGGAGGTGGCACATTACTTTTTAAAAATCTTATCTATTCCAAATCCCTGGTTCCTTCTCTGCTCTGGTTTGCTCAGACCTGGGCACAAGGCTATACCCAGCCAGGGTGCTTGCAGTATCAGCATTCACCTTCTGGTTGACAGCCTTTGTTTTATACCTCATCAAACCCAACTGTGACTTAACTGGCACTTAAGTGCATCTATTTACTTCTGAAATCATTCATAACAGTAAAATGATCTCAGAGTTTAATTTTAGAAGAGAAAATTTGTTTTTAATACTCTTAAACCAGCTATCTTTCAGAAACCAACAGATTATGATTTTACAAAGAGCAAACCTAAAAAATGTATGCAATATCCTGGCCCATGGTACTCAGAGAAATTAAAATGCAGCCACGATTTGGCTGAATGTAGCCAGACAAGTAAAGGAGACAACATAATGGATGTAATTCCCAGCCTGTCTGGGGTACCCATCCTTTGGGGGCTTTCCCAGAACAGGAGGACAGTGGTAGCATGCAGGGGCAGGACCGTCAAGGCAGGATTTTGTCTACATGATGCACATGTGAACGTCACTCACCTTAGCACAGGAAGTACCTCAACAGGATTATCTAACATGAAACTATTTTTAAAAAAAGGGCAATTACACTGGTTTGAGTATATAACTCCAGGTTAGGCTTCAGGAACCCAAAGTTCTTATTCAAACAATCACACTAGGTTCAATTATTCTTCCTATAGTCTCAAAATTCGGTCTTGAACAGGGTATATGTGAACCTGCAAAAGTAGTTTCTACCGGACGCGCAGAAACACAGATCTTAGTAAAAACCACAGCACTGCCAGACTTTTAGATTTTATTAGTTCATAGAAAGATCATTTACTTTACATCTTCCACAATCATTCCACGAAGACTTGCTTCCAAGTCTCTCAACTCCTGGCAACCTCAAGGGGCTGGGTGCCCTGGCAGCTGTGAAACTGTTAGAGGACAGAGGTGAGTGGCCATTCAGGGTCCATGGACGAAGGACAGCCTTCCGGGCTGGACAAGGCCGCAGGTCGGGGTCCTGGAGCAGGAATGACATCTCCAGGGAGCTGCCCAGCCCTGGCTGGAGCTCTACCAAGCTCGTCCATAATGATGGGTTCTGTTTCTTGAGACTCAAATTCTACACAACAGCCTGCAGGGCCCCAGGAACTCACTGGGGATGGGGCGGGGGCTCCTTTAATGACCAGGTACAAGCAAGCAGTTAGTTACACATACCCGCTCATTACCTCTGAACTCTGCCCCAAACACAGCCAAGCCATCCAGCACCAGACACATTTCACATTCATGTGTGTTTTAACGAAGAATAAAAACAAATGACGGGCGGGCCCCGGTCAACCTGTCAGTTCATCAGTCTCACATATGCACCCTGTACGTGCCAGGCACTGTTGATACTCCGGACAAAATAGGTCACAACCCCCGCCTCCTTCCTAGAGCTGACTTTGTCAGGAGCCAAAAAAGTTCTTAATCATTTCCTCCCCATTCATGCCGTCTGCCCCCATCCTTTCCGTCTCCCTGAGAACTGAGTATGTTTGTTTTACAATATTAGCTTGACAGTGACAATAAAATGCTTTAGCCTCCGAAGAACAGACACTGTCCAGGCGCAACCCAATTCCCCCCTGAACTTGAGTGTTTCGGAGCATACTTCTCCACTCTCCACGCTCCGAAAACCGTAAGGGGCCTGGCGTCGCGGGGTGCAGCCCGGGGACCAGCCAAGGGACAGGGCGGAGGGAGCGTCTGGCCAGAGTCCGCCGCCCATCCCCGTGGGCCCGGCCGAGGCAAGCGGGACGCGCGCGCGGTACTCACCGAGGAGCCGGCCCAGAACGGACACGAGTTCTTCACCTGCGGGGAGCTGCTCAGCGACAGCGCCCCGAAGCTGAGCGCCACCATGCAGCAGCCCAGGATCAGCTGCAGCAGCCCGAGCGACAGCAGCGGGCGGGCGGGCAGCAGCGCGGAACCTGGGGCCGCGGCGGCGGCGGCGGCTGCAGCCCGGCGGGCGGAGAGCGCGGGCGGCGGGCCCAGCACTCCGGGGGCGGCGGCGGGGGCCGAGCAGCGAGGCCGGGCCGGGGGCTGCAGCGCACCGCGGGGCCAGCGCGGCCGCAGCGGGGGCGGCGGCGGCTCCTGGGCGGCGGCGGCCGAGGCGCCCGGGCCCCCGGCCTGCGGCCCGCCGGAAAGCCCCGCCACGGGGCAGCAGGAGCCCGGGAGCACCACGGGCAGAGACATGGACGGCGGGGAAGGGAGCGGCCGGCGGCGGCCGGAGGAGACGCGCGGCGCAGTGGAGGGCGCCACGCACTGGGCACCGCGGGCGGCCGCGGGCCGAGAGGGAGGGAAGGAAATGCGCACGGCCCAACCACTTGCTGCTGCTGCCGCCGCCGCCGCCCCGGCCCCCCCCGGCCGCACCCACCTGCCGCTCGGGTCCGCCCCCGGGCGCCCGGCGCACCCGCGCCCTCACCCACGCGCGCCCCGCGCCCGCGCAAGGGCTTCACGGCCGGGGTCAGCGCCGAGCCCTGCCCGCCTCCTGGAGTCCGGGAAGGGCCCCCGCCCCAGGTTTCCCATCGGGTCCCTAGGGCCGAGGCGCCCCGGACGCGCCAAGTTTGGCCCAGCCGCCGCGCTGGGGCTAGACAGGGGCGCTGGGGAGCGCCGCGGATCCTCGCCCCTCCAGGGTCCCGGCGAGGCGGGGACCTCGGCGACCTTTACTGAGAAGGGGGTCTCGGGTTTTGTGCTCCCCCACCTCACCCTGGGAGGGCTGTGCCTGCAGGAGGGGCTGCGGGCGACTCAGTGGGAAGAGGTCTCGGCCAAGGACCTCGGGGAGGAAAAGGGGTCCGCACGAAGTTTCCGCTCCGGGCCGCGGGACCCGTCTACCCCGCACCCGCCAGGACGCCGGGAGCCGACTTCGCGCGGGCCCCGGGCCGCCTGCAGCGCGTGAGGCGGGCGGTCGCTTTCCTGGCACCTGAGTGAGAGCGAGAGTTAGAGGGCAAGGTCATGTAGCAAGGAGCCAGCATCCAAAAAGAAAGCACCCGGAGACACCGGGTGCCAAGGCACGGGCGACACTCTCCGCTCTCCTTACTTTGACTCACGACTTTTATTAGCATCTCCCGGTAGAACATAGAACCCCAAACTTCCAAGGAAATAGCCTAATAAAATCGTAATCTGCTTTGGTAATTTATGAGACATCTTTAGAGCTTTATGGAAAAAAAAATGATTCGCCTTTGCAAAATGATTTCCCCTTATAGTGTACCTTTTCCCTGGGAAGAATTGTAATGCCCCCTTAAGTGTCATAGGTAAAATGATTATAATGGATTTCTTCCCAGATAAGAACCTAAGCAGTGTCACTTAGCAGTCAGTCCCAGCATGAGAACGCTAGTGTTATCGGGAAGGTGAGGTTATTTAATATCCTGCTCAATAAACCAAGGGAAATGAGTATCCGTTTTATGCTCTGCTTGTGAAGCCTTTGTTTATTTTGGTCATTACTTAAACCACAACGTGCTGTACTTCCAATGTGCATATGTTTACATATATACCTCTTAAATTATTAAACCCTCTGTGATTAATGATCTTCACAACTTTCTTTTCAGACTGCTGTCTGGAATAAACTTAACATCCTGGAAGGAAAAGGAGATGTCTTTTCAAAATTAACGTTTAAAGTCTGTTCTTTCATGTGGTTTAAAAACCAAACTACTGTGTTAAAAAAAAAAAAAAACACACTTACCGAATATGCTTAAATTGCAAATGATGGTAAATTAAAAGTTTCTTGGGTGCTAAGGTTATACCCTTTCTTCTATGTACAAGTTTAAAAGTTTTTAAGATGTAAGAATATGCTATATCATGCAGTATAGAAGTCTGCCTGAGTCTCAGGACATCCTCTCAACTAAACAAATCTATTCTATTGGCCAGTTCTTGACACCCGAAACGTACTATTAAAAATGCATACCCTGTGTCTAAGAATGTTGGTGTTAGAAGTCAGGATATCGTCCTTCCCTTGGGGATAGTTTTGACCGTGAAAGGAAAGGGGAGGGGGGGATGCTGGTGACAATCCACCTCTTGAGGTGGGTGCTGAATACAGGCGTGAGTTCCACTGTGAAAATTTATAGTTACGCTTATGCTTTGTGCACTTCTCTATATTTTGTAGACACCTGAAAGCATTTCTAAATACTCAGAACTTTCTAAGTGTTTTCCCTGTACAGATGATATGGGAGGTAATTAAAATCCATTGATGTTTTTATCTAATAATAGCTTTGCTTATTTTATAATGCCAGTAAACTTTTTCCAAAGTTACTAAGGGTTGCTGTACTATCATTTGTTGTAGTTGCCGCCGTTGTCATCATCGTCGTTGTTGTTACTAGCTACATTTATAACTTCGAGTTTCTTTTCTGGTTTCAAAAACACAGATCTATACAATATGGCTCTAACTCCCAAGGTCACATGGACAACACCCTCTTGTATTTGGGCTTGAGATTTTTGAAGGCCCTCCCAAAAAACACTTGCTTACAATAATTCTCCAGTCATATTTGGTCAAGTTGTATGTGACCACGCTCTCATAGGATGATTCAGAAGCACTGATTCCAGGTTGGCTTTGAAAACTAAAGAAAGAACTTTAGAAAACAGCCCACACAGTTCCTCAAAAAGTTAAAACCGAATATGGTGGCACATGCCTATAATACCCGCTACTCAGAAGGCTGAGGCAGGAGGATCACAAGTTTGAGGCCAGTCTGGGCCCAAACTAAAATTGAAAAAAAAAAAAAAAAAAAGAGTTGGGGATGTAGTTCGGTTTAGAGGACTTGCCTAGCATGCCTGAGACCTCTAGGTTTAATTCCCAGTGCCAAAAAAAAAAAAAAAGTTAAAACATAGTTTCAAAAGATGGACAAATGCTTAAACAAGAAGTGAATATCCATCCAATGGAATTTTTCATCAGTCGAAAAGGAATGAAGTACTCATACGTGCCACCATAAGTATGAACCTTGAAAACATTATGTTAAATAGAAGAAGCCAGTCGCAAAAGATCACATATTGTACAATTCTATTTATATAAAATGTCCGAACAAACAAATCCATAGAGATAGAAAGTAGCTTAGTGGTTACTGAGGGCTGGAGAAATCAGGAGATGGGGGAGGTACAGTAGTAGAGTACAGGCTTTCTTATAAGGTGATAAAAATGTTCTAAAATCAATTGTGATAAGTGCACAACTCTGAATATTTGAAAACCAATTAGTTTTACACTTTAAATGGGTGAATTGTACTTAAGATATGTGAATTATATCTCAATAAAGTTGTTACCAAAAATAGAATAAGGAAGAACCTGTAGAAATCTTGACCCAAATACTTTATTAATGTAGGCAAAAGTTCAAGTTAACAACAGTTGCATTGCATTGTTTGGTGGAACTTAGCTGCCAGGTCTCCTCAAGCAAGATCAAAGCCAATTTCCAGGGAGCTTCCATGCACCTCCCACCAGCTTCCCCCGTCTGGGCCTCACTGAGGGGTCTGCTCTCTGTTCGGTTTCTCTGGACATTTTCAAACAAACTCCTCAGTTCCTTCCACACTGCAGCAGACCCAACCTGCCAGCTAATTAAAGGAGGTTATTCCTGTCAGAGTGGGAGCTGCTAAAGAAATTCTTTCCTCAAAACACATTCTCTGGCAACCTGCCTCCAGCTCTTACATTTCACAAAAAGCAAGGAGCAGCTCTGAGTGGAATCTCGAGGCCCTAGTTAACATGGCGGCTCGAGGGCAGCTTGTCAGTGTGCCCTGCGGCGCTCAGAACCCTGCTCAGGGACCAGCACCATAGGGTCAGTGCCAAAGTGTGAGTTCACGGGCTTCCTCACATGCGTGTGGAAGCAGACACTCTGACCTGGAGGGACCAGCACTGAACAAGCAATGTTTAGAGTAACGTTAGTTTACGGTACCATCCCAACTCTAGAATTTTCATATGGGAATTGTTATGTGGGAAGAGACCGACTATGGACGACAAATTTTGTGGGAAGGGGATTTGGTTTAAAAGCAAAGTTAGGTGTAAATATGGGGTTGGGGTCGGGGGCTCTGCTGACCCCCAGCCAAGCACTGGAGTGCAGGTGACTTTCAGGCACTGGAGGGTTTAGACCCGGGTTCTGGGGGACAGGGCACAAGACCAGGGGCCAGACATTCTGGATTCTAGCCCCTCCTCTGCTCTGTGATCTTGAATCCTCAGGAGCTTATCTGGCTGCAGTTGTTCCATCTGCCTGAAGTTGAACTCTCAATCATTTGGCTTCCCTTCAGCTTGAGATTTTGAAATGCAGGCGTCCTAATCACCACAGCTTCTCAGATGACCAGAGGGAGAACAAAGACTAACAAAAGCAGATAAGTAGGGTGTGGAATATAATTAAACTTACAGGCCCAAAATATCCAGGACAAGGGTTGGGCAGATTTTTTTAAAATTAAGAGAATGAATGAAAGCAACTGAACAGAGCGGGGCAAATGAGAGACTATATTTTTCAGAAATCATGGTGCAGACTGGTAGTCAAGCTTTCTGAATGCCTCTGTCCCCGAGACAGACTTATTTGTTGAACAGCAGAGCTGCAACCATACTTCTTGCAGCGTTGAAATTAAGTGTTGAAAACATTTTATAATAAAAATCCTACAAAAGATAATTCAAGCCAATTTCCCTAAAAATTATTTACAGCTCACAAATTTCTAGAGGAGAACCGGGCATGGTGGTGCATTCCTATAATCTCAACATTTAATAGGGTAAGGCAGGAAGATCACAAATTTCAGGCCAGCTTGTGCTACATAATCAGTGAAAAAAATTCTAGGGGAGATGAGCCGTATGTTATGGTTTATATCTAGAATGTCCCCCAAGAGCCTCACGCGCTCACAGGTGGGCTTTGGGAAGATGACTGGATTATGGAGGCTTGTAGCTGACTTGCTATTAGGAGGCAGAGTCTGGTCAGAAGAGGCTGCACCCTGGAGATGTGGCCTGGAAGAGTTTATCCAAGCTCCTCCCTTCACTCTCTGCTTCTCGGACACCCTGCCATGAGCCATGAGCAGCTTTCCTCGACAGACCCCTGCCAGGCCATTCTGCCCTGGCACCAAAATAAACCGCGCTGCTTTTAAGTGGTGGGTGTCGGATATTTTATCCCAGACAAAACAAGAAAGTAACTGAGACCTTATACATATATATGTAATAAAGTATATCCCACAAATAGGTGAATGTGTGTGCTCACATGCATGTGTGTGTGTGTGGGACTGTGGGTGTCTGTGAGAAACCTTATAATATCAGAGCTTCCGGGAGATCCAAATTTCTGTCAAAGACAAAGCTGTAATTCACCTTTGAGTGGAGATTGTTCCTTTTTCTGGGGAAACTTACTGAACAGATCTTTTAGTTAAGCAAATGTAAACTATAGACCCTTCTGAAACAAAGATGTTCGGGAAAGGGGTGTCTAAAAAGAGCGGCTGTCCTCTGACTCAGGAGCTCTTTGACTTCAGTGCTAGTCAGATTTTCCGAGGAAGGTTTCACAACTACATACAGTAAGATGCCAGCTGCAGAGATAATGAAGCGTAAGGTCTGCAAAAGGGAGGTCCATGCAGAGGTTTGGACACATGGTCCTCCAAAGCCTTGTGTCAGATCAATACATCTTTCGGTGCAGGGGTGGGAGTGTATGTGTGTGTGTGTGTGTGTGTGTGTGTGTGTGTGTGTTCTCTCAAGCAACTGTTCATGAAAGAGAGTCACCCAAATGAAGTCAGGGCATGGCCATCCCTACCGGCCAACTTGGAGAACAAGCAGACAAAATTGGCCTGGGCGTGGCACAGCCACTGTAGACTGAGCTGTAGGTATCCCCAGATGGTGGGTTTTTCAAGACCGATGAACTCTAGGTGCTAGACAGACAAACGCTAGGTACATACACATGCAAAAATCTCATCGAAGTGTGCATTAAGATTTTTGTGCAACTCAGTATGTAAGTTACAGCAACCACAATGAGAACTCAGGCTGCATGGAAACATGGGGAATTTCCTCATTTCAAAGTGAAACATTGAATTTTAATTAAGATAAAAATACGAGAAAAAACCCTGATCTTCCAAAAGTGCTTGACCAAGATCATATACTGAGTGGCAAAACAAAAATTGTCCCTCAGGTACCCTGGTCCCCAGCTAAGAGCCGTTCTATTATACTATAGAGGGGGTCTGACAGTTGTCATCCATGTGGGGATCATAAGTTCCATTCCACCTGAGCAGCATGGCGACTCCTGGGTTCTTACAGCACTCTCCCACCTGGACACTGCATGTGGTAATAAGTCTCTTGAGACCCCCCTGATAACTCAGAGGCGCTGTGCTTGGATGAAGGAGCTCTGCATGAGGACTCCAGACATCTGGGTCAGCTGGCCTCCTTGCTACACCAGGACCTTTGCACCAGGCTTGCCTCTGTCTGGAACACTTTTTCTTTAGCTATGTCTCCCTTCCCCCTTACTTCATTTATTTCACAGAGAAACCTTTACTGACATCCTCATCTAATGTGACACTTCTCTTCTTCCTTTAGTACCTATCCTCTTATTCTGGGTTTCTTCCCGGTACTTATCGACATCCGACATTACATTGTTTTTTTATAGTCTCCACAACAGTATGACACATTTAAATTCCATGAAGGTAGGGGCTTTGCCTTAAATAATCCTATAATCCCATCTCCTAGAAAACTTCCTGTGAAATAATAGCCAGTAAATTTGTGTTGAATAAATGAATGGTCTTTGTTTTTCCTTTTATTTAGAGAGCTTAACAAGTCACATTACTTTTGAGGGGTCCAGCCTTTTCCATTAACGGACATAGGGTGGACAGACATATTTAGCCTACTCTATGTCCAACATCTTTCTGGCTTTAACCTATACTTCTAAACGTCAGCACTATAGAAGTCTTTGCTCTTTTCTTGATGCCATAAAACAGATCCCTGGTCTTCTTTGAATAGCAATATCCTAATTATGAATCATCCCTTGAGAAAGTGCAAAGAAAGGTGTATGTGTGTGTTAAATGAAGCTGAAAGAGGACCCAGGGCCCCAAAGTCCTGGTGTCCGGCTACCTGTGACTGGAATATCAGGTGTCCCGCTGACAGAGGATGTGCAGACTGTCAGCCTCAGACCCCAGGCCCAAAGAGCAGGGACTCTGTTTCCTCCTCAACCCCAGGCTTCGCATTTTAGGAGATGACTAAGGGTGAGCTTGACTAGGCAAGACCCCTGAGGGGACTGATGTCACCACCATCATGCCATCTTGGCTGGAACTGGGTTGGTTAGGGGAAACTCAAATGGGGGTGGGGGTGGGCATGTGCCTTGTGGATTTCAGCATTCTTAGAAGTGGTAGGTGAATGTGGTCCGGACAAAATCTCTGAAGCCCTTGAAGACCAAGATTTTAAAGTGAAACAAATAACCCTAGACCTCAATGCTTATAGATGCTCACCAAGTGGAGGAGTTGACATGTAAAGGGCACATAACTGAAAATCTGAAAGAGTTCCAGAAAACAGTGGCCTGTGGAGTGACCTGCAGATACCCAAAATTAGAGAACAAAGATAGCCATGGGACACTTAGGTCTCCTAATATTTGCCCAAGATTTTATGCATGTGATATCAGACAATCCCATCAACAAATATGCCGAGTTAATTTTTACTCATGTAAAGATGAAGAACTTGAGGTTGAGAGATACGTAATGACTTCCTTAAATTCAAACTGCAAAGCCAAAGCAAGAAACTAGGTTTCCTGTTTTCTAATTCATTTTCTCTCTCAATATACCACAGCCACATTTTCTGTGCAATTTCATTCCTGATTTGGGAAAGGATAGAGGGGGGCACTGAATGACTTAAAGAAAACATCTTCGGGGCCGTCTGTCCATTCCATTTCTTGGGACCACTCTTTGCTTTATCCCAACCATGCCATAAAAAGGGCTGCGATGTTCTTGCCTGACTCTGTGCTCTGTCTAGAAGAGACGGAGTCTGCGACAGGCACCTAGCTCATGAGGACCTTTAGTGCCTGTTTGTGTGCTACAGTTGGTTGGTTGATGTCAATAGAATGACCTTGTCACCGTGACACAAAGTGAGATAAATCTATGAGTTGTCAAAATAAAAAAGCAAGCTATCCCTCTTAATAGGTCCTGAAAACATTTTTAATCAAAATCAATATCTATCCCTCTAAATGAAAGAAGCCAGTCACAAAAGAAGCACATATCATATGACTCCATTTACAGGAAATGTCCACAAAAGGCAAATTTTTAGACAGAAATTAGTGATTGCCTAAGGCCTGGGGTAATCAGGGTACAACTGCAGGGCACAGGGACGATTTTTATGAGGTGATAAAAATGTTCTAAAATTGTGCATGTATGAAAATGCTACAGTGAAACCCAGTTTAAAAAAATGTTTCAGGGGGTTGGGGATTTAGCTCAGTGGTAGAGTGCTTGCTTAGCAAGCACAAGGCCCTGAGTTTGATCCCCAGCACCCAAACAAAAAAAAAAGTTTCAAAAGTGACTGTGGTGATGCTTTACCTATCTATACATAAAAACTACTGAAATGGAGACTTTAAATGGATCAATTATACAGTATGTGAATTATGTGTCAATAAAGCATCTCAAAATCCATATCTGATTTTTTCAAATATCTTAATTTACATCATTTCATAACATTATATCAACCTCAAATCATCACCAAGAGCATACAAAACAGTTCTCATTAAACTTAGAAAAAAATTTAAAATGTCAGTTATCTCCACTGTAGATATTGTTCTAGAATTTTTAGCTAAGCAAATATTCAAAAAATTGTAATTGCAAATATATAACTTATTACAGGAGCGAAAAATAGTATAACACTAAATATACAAACATAAAAGAATCTGTCAAATTCAAGTATCTTTATGGTTTTGTGTTTTGGGTTTTTTTTTTGGTTTTTTTTGTTTTTGTTTTTTTTTTGGTGCCGGAGATCGAACGCAGGACCTTGTGCTTGTGAGGAAAGCACTCTAACCACTGAGCTAAATCCCCAGCCCTCAAATTCAAGTATCTTTAAAGTTAAATAAAGAGTACATTTAAATAGCATGGGTTCCTATCAGTTTTAACGTTGGATAGAAAAATAGATGTTTATGTACACTAAGTCACACAAGACTAAATCCTACCAAATAACCAATCTAAGATGGGACTTACAGATGTTGTGAGTAGGCAAAGACACAAGTATCAGAATGAACTAAATCTAGCTAGGCATCCAACAAGCCACATAGCTTTTATAAGTTTTGAAATCACAGAAACCAAAAGAGACAATGTCAACCGGACAGTGCTATCAACAGAAGAAGTGCCGGATGTCCAGAGCTCCGGGTCTCAAGCCCAGCCTTACTTTTCAGATTAAAGTCATCCCCGTTAACTGAGATGGTACCAGGTCTCATTTCATGTCTTGCTGAAAAAGAGTAACTGCTGCCAACGAACCATAGGTGCCATGGCATGTAAGACACATCACAAGCCAGGTGTGGGGCCACATACCTATATCCTAGCACTCTGGGAGGCTGAGGCAGGAGGATTGTAAGTTTGAGCCCAACCTGGGCAACTTAGTGACACCTGTCCCAAAAAGTAAAAAATAAAAAAAGAGCAAGTAGCCAGGCTTTGTGGTGCAGGCCTGTGATCTCAGCACCCTGGGAGGCTGAGGCAGGAGGATCAGAAGTTCAAGGCCAGCCCAGGTAACTTAGTGACTTAGCAAGATCTGTCTGAAAAAAAATTTCAGAAAGGGAAGGAGCTGAAGATGTAGCTCAGTGTAAAGGCCCTGCACTCAATCCCTAGCAAAAAACAAGAAAACCACACACACACACAAATTTTAGAAACGTGAAAAATGTGAAAAAAAAATAGTACATCTTAGGACACATGAAACTTACCTAGTGAATGAACAATTTTTGTTCCTAGGAAAGTTTAGAATTAAGTATTCTGAGTTCTCTGTAATCCTACTACTGTTCCTTAGGGGGAAGGTTTTAATTTTGAGAAAGTTTAAAATTAAACATAAAGGGGGCTGGGGATTTAGCTCAGTGGTTAGAGTGCTTGGCTTGCAAGCGCAAGGCCCTGAGTTCGATCTCCGGTACCACAAAAAAAAAAAAAAAATTAAACATAAAGAAGTTTAAAAGAATCAAAAACATGTTATTGACACTTAGTTTTTAGAAATACTCTGTACATATTTGATGTCCCATGTGTCAGCATTATTGAAGAGAATTTGACTTTGAAGAGTGACAGCCTTGTAGCTTGGGATTAAAACACATCACTGAATAACTAAGATAGACTTACAGTGTGATGCTGGAATCCTACCAGATTCATGTAGAGTTTTGGAACATTTCATAGGACTTCAGTTTCCCCCTATTTTTAGGTTAGTTTATTGTATTTATACTAGTTACTAAGTGCTCAGAGAGATTTGTCTGTATCAGGCAATTAAAATATTAAGAAGAAAATCAAATATATTAATTTGATTATGTTTGAAAGGTGGAAGCAGTTTAATTAATTGAATGTTTAAACAGACCAAATCATATTTAAATGTCCCTTAAGAAGTGATTCTTAACAATTGCTAGATTTATAAACAGAATAAAAAGTTCTGCAAGAACTAGAGCTATAATAAATTGAAAACATTGTTTGAACCAAAAGTAAACTTAAGAGTCTTCTGTGCCAATTCCCGCCCCCCAACCCGAAAGCTCACCCACAGGGCCCTGAGGGGCACCTGACCACGCAGGCCAATCAGAATCTTTGCCTGGAATTTTTTGAACTGGATCTGGAAAAAAGAGCAGTTTGTTTTCATTGGTGGCGAGAGCTTGGAGCCCAAGGACTTGTGGGCTGCCCCCAGCCTCACCTTGGGCTATGTGGAGGGAGGCAGCTTGCTCAGAGGGTGAGGCCAATGAGCAGAGAGAAACAGCGGTAGGATCCAGAGAAGGAAAGAAACCTGCTGGTGTGAGAGTGCTGTACCAGCTGTTCCTGAGGGCCACCGGCTCATCCCACTTCCTGTGGTCAGGCTTGCAACTCTCTCTTCACTTACATGGGGTATCACAATACTTTTCCAACAAATTCCCCCTTTGCGTCTACTTTGATTTGGATTTCCATCCCAGCTACACAAACATTTCAACATTTCCAGATACCCCGCTAAATGCAGGTGTGAACTGTAGAGTGGGAAGACCTCAGCCCACACAGGAAGAGACGTGCCATGGTCCATCCCACCAAGCTGAGCGAAGTTAGGAAATTCTGCATTTAAAGGAAACTGCTGACGGTCACAGGTAAGAATGGCACATCTAATAGGGTCTATTCAGGATCTAGACAGGGCTAGTCAGAAATACTTGCAGAAAGAGGTGTTACGAGCTGATGAATGTGCCTAGAGAGGAATAAATCCCTACCTTAGCCTGTGAGTTCTATTCTTACATGAGCCTGAAGAGTAAAGAATGTGAATTTGGGAAAGTTATTCAAATGATGTAAGTCCCAAATTGCTCATTTTTAAAACTGAAATAATAATTCCTGCCCCACAGAGTTCTAGTAATGAAATGAGACACAGGATACTTCATTACTACAGGGCGGAGCTAAGGCCGGATCCTCAATTATTTGTGGCTAAGAAAGCAGTATTTCAAAAACTTACTACAAAGCTACAGTTATCAAGATAGAGTGGTCCTGGCACAAAGACAGACATAGATCAATGGAAGAGAAACAAGAGACTGGAAATAAACACATTTATGATCAATTAACTTTCAACAGGGGAGCCAAGACAATTCCATGGGAGGAAGAATAGTCTTTTCAACACATGGAGAAAAAAAATCTTCCAACAAATTGTTCTAGGATATCTACATGCAAAAGAATGAAGTTGGACCCCTACCTTACATGAGACAGAAATTAAAGACATTAGCTAGGCCCAATATAAAAATTAACTCATAACCTCTAATGTAACACTGAAAATTAAAATCTATAGGAGAAAATATAATCTTAAAAACTTTGGGGCAGGCAGTGATTTCTTAGATATGACAATGAAAGTACAAGTTTGAAATAAAAAATGAGTCAAAAAAAATGAGTGATTTGGATGTCATCGAAATTTTTAAAATTTTTGCTTCAAGGAATACCATCAAGAATGCGAAAAGAAGCTGGGTGCAGTGGTGCATGCCTGCAGTCCTAGCACTAGGGAGGCTGAGGGAGGACGACAGCACTGAGGACAGCCTGGGCTGCATGTCCAGTTCAAAGTCAGCCTGAACTGTATGGCGAAACCCTGCCTCAAACCAATCCCCCAAAAAAGAATGTGAAAAGATAATCCTCGGGGTCGGAGATTTAGCTCAGTGGTAGAGCGCTTGCCTAGCAAGTGGAAGGCCCTGAGTTCGATCTGCAGCACTCCCCTGCTCCAAAAAAGATAATCCTCAAAATGGGAGAAACTTTTTAGATCACATATCTGATAAAAGGCTTTTATGTTAAAGAATGCATAAAAAGCAATCATAAAAAGACAAATAACCCAGCAAAGAAGCCAGATAGATATTTCTTCAGAGAAGATACACAAATAGCCAGAAAGCACATAAGAAAATGCTTGATATCTTTAGTCATTAGTCTAGGATGGTTCGAATAAATATGATAAACAGCTACAAGTTTTGGAGAGAATGCATTTGGAATGCTCATACATTGCTGGTGGGGATATAAAATGGGGCAGCCACATTGGAAAGAAGTCTGGCAGCTCCTTAAAACATTAAACATCTGAAGCTAGGCACAGTGGCACACTCCTGTAATCCCACCACTGCAGGAGGCTGAGGCAGGAAGATCATTATAAATTTAATGTCCCACCTGAACAATTTAGTAAGACTCTATCTCAAAATAAGAAATAAAAAGGGTTGGGGATATAGCTCAGTGGTACAGTACTCCAGGTTTGAGCCCCAGACCATTAAAAAAAAGTTAAACATTAAACCCATAGTTAACACATGACCTAGAAATCTCACTCTTATTTAGACAGTGAAAATCTATGTCTACACAAAAACTTGTATGCGAATATTCATAACAATGTTAACTTATAATAGCCAAAATGTGGAAAAAATCCAAATATCCACCAACAGATGAAATGATAAACAAAATACAGAATATCATTTGACCATAAAAAGAAATAAAGTATTGGTACACACGACACCACAGATTAACCTCCAAAACGCTATAAAGTGAAAGAAGCCAGTCACAAAGGACCACATATTATACTTTTTTTTTTCCATTTACGCAAAATTTCTGGAATAAGCAAATCCACAGAGATGGAAAGTAGATTGATAGTTTCCGGGGGTGCTGGAGGGGTGGGGAGGAAGTGAGGGGCTCCCATGAGGCATGCCTACTCCTGTACTGGATCTCTGTTAGGGTGGTGAAAATCTGACATTACGTTGCCAGGACGGTTGCCCAACTCTGAATACTAGAAGACCCACGGAAATACGGACTTTAAATGGGTGTATCCCAACGAGGCTGTTCTAAAACAAAGAAAACTGTGATTCCTCTAGGGTTCTCTATGTTTAGTACCCAGGAACATCAAACCATCTCCAAACTGAACCTTAAGGTTTTAGGGAAACAAATGCTGCCCTTCTCCCTTGAAGGTCACAGTGTTTAGGAGGGGTAAATGATAAAATGTGTTGAGAAAGACAGCCTCCCAAGTGTCACTTTGGAGTAACTCCCGCAGCAATAGACTTTCTTTCTTGTGTTCAAAAGGAGAATGTGGCTTGGAATTCACGTCTCCCTGACCTCTAGCGAGTGCCAGTGCCAGCAGGAGCTACTGGGAGAAATCTGAAAGCTCCCGAGAGAACCACCCAATCTTTCTATGGCTGTAACTCAGCCCACCCTTTACCCGGCTCTGGAGGCCGAGCTGAAACAGCAGTCAGTGCCAAGAGACCAAGGTCAGATATGGCCAAGTGGCAGGAAGGGGCTGGGAAGCACCATTCATGACCTCACCGTGCAGGCAGATTCGCACCCAACAGGAACAACTCTTATGAACAGTATCTTCTGTTAACACTAGTTCAGCTAGTCCCTAATATCATCCTTCAATTAAGTAATTAAGTTTTTTTTTGAGATAGCGTCTAGCTGGCCTTGAGCTCATTAGGTAGCCCAGGGTGGCCTCAAACTCACAGCAATCCTCCTGCTTCAGCCCACCTAGTTCAGGGTGGTCTTGAGCTCATTAGGTAGCCCAGGGTGGCCCCAAACTCACAGCAATCCTCCTGCTTCAGCCCATCTAGTTCAGGATGGTCTTGAGCTCATTAGGTAGCCCAGGGTGGCCTCAAACTCACAGCAATCCTCCTGCTTCAGCCCACCTAGTGCTGGGATTACAGGTGTGCACCACCACACCCGGCTTGATTGATTAATATTCTGGGGGTATTGGCTATTGAACCTTGCGCATGCCAGGCAAGCATTCTCCCACTGATACACACCCTCCCACCCCAGCCCTTTTTGTTTTTTGCTCTAAGACAGTCTCTCTAACTTGCCCCGGATGGCCTCAAACTTGAGATCTTCCTGCCTTAACTCCAGAGTAGCTGGGATTACAGACATGTGCCACCACATCTGGCTGCTTTAGATTTCCTTTTGAAGAGATCATATTTCTCTTAGTACAAAATTCAAAGGTTACACTCCCTCAAAAAACTAAAACTTGCCAGGCATAGTGGCATATGCCTGTAATCCCAGCTACCCAGAAGGCCAGTGCAGGAAGATCTCAAGTTTGAGGCCAGCCTGGACAAGTTAGAGACCCAGTCTCAAAAACCCAAAATAAATACATAAAACAATTTAATTTAAAAATAAAACAATCTTGTGGTTCGGCATTTTCTTTGTGGTTGTAGACTAAAAAACTGAAGGCAGGGTCTGAACAGCTATTTCTAGCAACATTATCCACTATGCTTCAAAGGTAGAAGCGGTGCAAACACATGTTGATAGATGAAACACATGTTGATGACTGAATGGTTGAGTAGCTCTAACCTGAAAATCTGATATCCAGAATTCTCCAAAATGTATAACTTGTTTTGAGTGCCAATGTGATGCCACATGTGAAAAATTCCACACTATGAAACTTTATTTTATGAACAAAATGATTTAAAATATTATGTAAAATTATCTTGAAGCTATGTGTATATGGTATACACAAAACATAAATGAATTTCCTGTTTAGACGTGGGTTCCACCCACAGGCTATCTCATCATATACATGCGAATATTTCAAAATCCAAAACATCCAAACTCTAAAACATTTCTGGTGCCAAGTATTTCAAGTTAGGACTAGTCAACCTGTGTATACATACAATGGAATATTATTCATCCTTGAAAACAGATAAAATTCTTTGACCAGTGCATGCTATATCCATGTAGAAAAGAAATATCTCTTTCAGAAGTTTTATCTTACATTTCTATGAATGGTTTAAAAGTATTGTACGTTTTGAAATTGGTATCTTTATCAGTTGAGAAATGAGGTGTCTAAATCTATTATTTTTCATGTTTGTTTTGTTTTGCTGACAATAATGAACAATGATGGATTTCCTTTAAGAAAGAAAATATACTCAACCATTAACATATACAATTAATATATGTTAATTTTTAATTAAAATGAAGAGAGAAGTGTGACACATGCTACGACATAGATAAAACTTGACAACCTTATGCCAAGTGAAATAAACCAGTCACACAAAAAGACAAATAGTATGATTCTACCTATATGTGGCATCCTGTACAAGGGAGCAGCCAATTTCATAGGGGCAGAAAATAGAATAGTGGTTACCAGGGACTGGCAGATAAGGGGAATGGGAAGTTATTAATAAATGTGTTCAGAATTTAAGTTTTGCATGATGAAAGACTTCTAAAGATTGGTTGTACAATAATATGAATGTACGTAATACTACTGAACTGCACACTTAAAATGGTTAAGATGATAAATTTTATGTTATAGTTTACTACAACAAATTTTTTAAAATAAAAATTCAAAGAGTACAAAAGAGGAGCCAACAAAAGATATCTTTCTCAGTCCTTCCCTTGTTCTCCCAGTTCTACTCTCCAGAGGCAAACCATCTTGTTTGCCTTTTCCAAAACTTCTTTCAAAGTTTAGAGGGTTTGCCTCGCAAGCACAAGGCCCTGAGTTCAATCCCCAGCACCAAAAAAAAAAAAAAAACAGAAACAAAAACAATCAAAGGTCTGTTTGGGGGCTGCAGGAATAGCCCAGTGGTAGACCACCTGCCTAGCGCACACTAGACCTTGGGGTTCAATCTCCAGACCCTGGGTTCAATCCCTCACACTGCAAAAAATAAAAATAAAGTCATTTTTCTCCCTACTACACACACTTCCAGGGATGGGACACTCCGTGCCTGTACATCCCCACCCTCTGGAAACTGGCAAGTGTTACAAGGTTTGATTAGACCAATAAAACATCACTTTACAGCAGATGCTTTAAAAGCCAGTGTGTGAGTCACTGGGGCCTTCTGTCCCATTGTGACAATCGTGGAGCCCAGAGCTGGAGCTCCCTCAGCCTGGGCGAGAGGTAGTGAAGGCAAAGTCCTGCTCAGACGCCCCGCGATAAACAGGTGGCACAAGCCAGAGACAAATGTTTTTTGCTTGGGACTTGAGAGTTGTGGTTATTTGTTCAACAACATATCCGTGCCTATCTGACAAGTCCAGCTGGAGTGGCTGGTGGTATTTTTGGTGGCGCAGGATTTTGCACTTATCCCCTCTTTTGGTCAATATTGTTTTAGTTAATGTGTTTTAGTTAATGTGACCTGAGGAAACATAAATCCTTCCATGATAAGGGCCTATATTCAGAAGTTTATTTTCTGTTCATGTAACAATGGTGGGTGGATGAGTAAAGCAGCAGGCGGCCTCCTTCCACACATTCATGCGCTGACTGCCAACTGGTGGGATCGCTGCCATATTCAGTATGAGCTTTCCAAGGTTGCCGGAGGCACCTCCCTTCCAGTAAGCCAGAAGAGAAAAAGAATTACAAAGGAGGACACACGGAGGAGAGGGAAGCACATGATGGAATTGCGGCACATCCATCCCCTAGGGTGTAGTCATCCAACTGTGCCTTTCTGCAAGGGAGGCCAGGGAAGTTCTCTAGCTGGGTCCCTGGAGTGAGAGGGGAACTTGGATTTGGTGGAGCAGCCAGCAGCCTTTACCACACAGACCCTTGGCACTCCATCTCAGGGTTGGCCACATGACCCACTCTAGACCAATCAGAGCTCTTCACAGGATTTTTTTCCTGACAGGAAGCAGTTTCTTGGCATGGGGTCACGGTGCAGGAAGGATGCAAATATGGAGCAGCCAGTATCCTTCCTCCCCAGAACATAAAGAAAGCATATCCATCATCAAGAGAATGAGGGAAAATTCCAAGAAATTTATGGCTGAGAGAGGGATAACTAAGGGACAGCAGCAAAGTCCTGTGACATTGCTTGGGTCCTAGCTTCAGGGCCTGATACCAAAACCACCCTCCTCCTTTCCAGTTATGTGAGCCAGTGACTCCTTTGGTGTTTGACCCATGTGGATGGATTTCTACCACTTAAAACTGAAAGAAACTGGTGGGATGGAGACAATGAGCAATCACCTTGTCTTTTCAAGACGCCATACCATGTTTGGTTTTTCCATTCCAAAAATAACTTAGAAATTTCTGGAGACAGTCACATGGCAGAGAACCAAAAGGTGGAATGCAGGGTCCTCCTGGTTCTTGTGGATGGCCTCTTGAGTACTTAAGTACTTACATTCCGGTATCACAAGGGAGCTGAAGAGGGGCAAATGCAGTGAGGAGAGGACAAGAGGCAGCCTGGCATTCGTCATGCCTCTTGGGGGAGTATTAGTGTGGGCAGGCCCTAGAAAACTTAGGGTATTACCAGCACTGGAGTCTGGGAGACTACCTGGAGAGACTCCCTGCTCGCCCCAAGTCTGCATGGCAGCCACCCAGACCCTGTTTCATTTTACCCCTCAGCCTGCTTTCCGCTAGGGCTGCACGTGAATGGATGTCTTCCATCCTCTATCTTACGACAGCCTTCCAGCACCTTGAAAATGGATAATGTGTGAATCAATGTCTTCCTTTTTTGGTCTGTTTTTAACAATGTGATTCACTTCCTTTTTGGATAACTGTTCCCTCTTACCTAATCGACATTTTGATCCCACTGTTCTTATATCTCCTGCTGCTGGGCCACAATTAAAAATTACGTCATTAAAGTCCTTCTGTCTCTCTTTCTCTCTGTCTCTGTCTCTCTCTCTCTCTCATATTTGTGAATGAAAACTAAGTAAATAAAAAGTGAAAAAAGGGGGCTGGGGATTTAGCTCAGTGGTTAGAGTGCTTGCCTTGCAAGCACAAGGGCCTGAGTTCGATCCCCGGCACCACAAAAAAAAAAAAAAAAAGTAAAAAAAACTTCAGCAAATGATGCTGAAGCAATTAGATATCTATGGGCAAAAAAAGATCTACACTCATGTCCTGTACAAAAATTAATTCGAAATGGAACAAAGGCTTATAGAAATATTAAAATTATGAATTTTTAGGAAATAAATCTTTGGGATCTAGGGCTAGGCAAACAGTTATCAGGTTTGATACCAACAGTGGAATTCATACAAGGAAAAATTGAAAACTGGACCTCATCGAAATGAAAAATTTTGCTCTACAGAAACCCTGTTAAGAGTATTACGGGCAGCTAAATTAGATTGAAATTAATGTAAGTCAGGGACTGGGCTCTCAAGGAAGTCAGCAGAAACATAAAGACATTAGACTGTGGCTGGGGGTACATCCCTCAAATGCCAGGCCTCAAGTTAAAGGTGTAATGACCAGGCCTACACGCCTCCCTACAGGACAAGCAGTGACTTGGAATTAGGCTGTAATTGGCACTCCCTGGTCCAGGAAGCCCAGCTAGGCATCAGTTGCCCAGATGGACGAGCAGGACCTCCTGATCCATCCCTTCCTAAAAAGGTCTTCTTTCTTTCCATGTACACTTGCTATGTGACCTGCTTCCCCACTGGATTAATATTACTTAAGCAACTACAACTTGTAATCTTATTGGTTGATCATAGTTTTGACCCATGTTGTACCCACCTCATGATTTTGCTCTATAAAACTTCCCCTGAGAAGTGGGCTCACTGGCAACCCACTCGGTCCCCTCCTGCCTCTGAGAAGCTATCTCTCTCAATAAATTTTTCCTGCTCTTAACTTCTGTTATTTCTTAGAATTCATTCTTTGATTCTGAGGAACACAAACTTGGGGTATCTGACATGTAGCAAGTTGGGAGTTATGTTTTTTCCCTATACCAAGAAGGTGCAAAGACATAGTACAGACTGGGAGGAAATGTGCAAATACGTATCTGACAAAGGCAAATATATAGTCTAGTAACTAGAATAGAATATATAACAGCACTCAAAACTCAACAATAAAAGGCAACCTAATTAGAAAAATGGGCAAGGAACATAAAGAAATATTTCACTGAAGAAGATAGTACAGATGGCAATAAATACATAAAAAGATGTTCAACATCATTAGCCACTCAGCAGCCACTTCAGCAAATGCAAATCAAAACCACAATTAAGATGTCACAATACAACTATTATAATGGCTAACATAAAAATAACATGAACACCAAATGCTCGTGGAGATGGAGTTAACTGGATCACTCAAACTGCTAGAGAAACTGGAAAACAGCACAGCCATTCTGGAAAATAATGCATAGTTTCTGGAAAAACTAAACATACAACCACCATATAATTCAGAAATCACATTCTTGGGCATTTAGCCCACAGAAATGAAAACATATCATCACACAGAAACCTGCACATGAATGTGTTTGTATCAGCTTAATGCACCCCCAAACTGGAAACAATCCAGATTTCCTTCAATACACGAATTGTTAAACAAACTATGATAAAGCCACTCCACAACACACCACCCAGCAATTAAAGGGAAGGGACTGTGGGTACTCAGAACTTGGATGAATCTCCATGGAATTGTGTTGACTGAAAAAAGTCAATCCTCAAAAGTTTCATACTATCTTATTCCACTTATGTAATTGTTTTGTGGTTGTTGTTTGGGGCTGGAGGTGGTGGTAGTGTTGTTATTTGAGCTGAGGTGAACACAGGCCCTCCTGCATGCTAAGCACAAATTCTGCTACCGAGCCACACACCCAGCCCTTGTAACAATTTTTAAAAGACAAAATTATAGAAATGGAGAAAACACTAGCGGTTGTCAGGAGTTACAGGCAGGGGGAAGACTGGGTGTGGTTATAAAAATACAGTGAGAAGGATTCCTGTTGTGATGAAACTACTTTATATCTTGACTGTGGTGGTGCTCATCTGAATCTACACATGAGATAAAGCTGCGCAGGATACAACAGACACACCAAAGCAGTGAAATCTAAATAAGATGCAGTGATAGTAACAATGGCAACTTTCTGGTTGTGATTCTGTACTATAATTATACAGGAAGCTACTGTTGGGAGAAACTGAGTGGAAAGTAGATGGGTTCTCTTATCCCACATGTAAACCTCGGTTATCTCAAAATATCAATTTTGTTTTAAAAGATGAGCCTCATCACAGCTGATAAGCACAGAATTAGGGTTAAGGAAACACCTGGATTAACCAAAAGGAAAAGCTCTGAACGTCTGAGGTCAAGCTGGCCTCACTAATGGAAGTAACACAGAATAGAGTGGGAAGTCACCTACTCGGGAAATCCTGAGATCTACACTTAACATGTTCTGGACTTGGGACAAGTCCCCCGGATAGTTACTTTCTTTCCCATCCATTGGAAGGGGAAAACTACTGGAAAAAGACGGGAGATGTTGGTTCCCGCAGAGCCCCAAGGCTGAAGCAGCCTTCTTCTTCCTTAAGTGGGTAGTTCTACCTTTTGTAGGTTTTCCACTTTAAAAAGGGCTGGGGATGTAGCTCAATGCAAAGGCTCTTGTTGAAGCCCCAGGACAAAAACAGAGGGAGAGAAGGAGGAAGGGAGGGGAGGAAGGAAAGAAGGAAGGGAGGGACGGAGGCAGAGAAAAGAAAGAAAACAAAGAAAATTTTGCGGTTTGTGTGAAGTCACCACAATAAAAATGTCTCTATGATGAGTCTGTGCAAGACTGAATAAAGACCGAATAAAGTTGTGTACAGACTCTTTTGCCCAAACCCCTCCAGGCCACCAGAGGACAGAAGTCAGGTTCTCACACGCAAGGGCTGAAGGAAAGGGGTGGAGAAGGGACCACCAGAGTGGTTGCCCTGCCTCCCATATGACTCCAACTGGGAGTTTACATTTGCCACTGGCAGCCAGCGGTGTGCTCTATGATTAGACTCAGAATCTGTCTGTTGGAGGAGAGGCAAAGCTCCCCTCTAAAACTGTTAAAAAAGAAATTCACAACTAATCTAATTTTGTAAATCTTCATTGGCTTTGATTGCAGATTTTAATTAACTCTGGAATTCTACAACCAGGCAGCAGACCAGACCAAAAAGGATTCAGAACGCTGTCCTACCAAATAGGCACATTCTCTCAATAGGCAGAGAAAAGGAAATAACATACAGAAAACAGAAATGAGGTACGGAGACATCCATAATTCTACGATTAAATATGCATGGCCATAGCTTCAGGCCAAACAATACAATTTAATAAGTGTTTTCTTTCACTTCTTGGAATGCACAAAGACAAGTTAATGCCTCTTGACCAGCCTGCTCTGGGTTACGCTAGTCAAGACCAGCGTCATTTCAACATATTCCAGCCTGGTTGTTCCTGGCACCCAGAGAACCTTTTGCTCCAGGACAGTCTCAGTGATGAATAGTGTCTGATCATTCTTCCGCAGGCACTCAGAGCCCACATGGAAGACACAGGATCACGATCACTATAGAAAATGTGCAGGGCCGAACAAGATGCCCTGTAATGAGCTTTCGTGACTGACTGCTGACCTGTACAAGAAACACCAATTAAACAAAGTTGGAAAACAAAAGAAAAAAATTGTGTTCTGAATTTTGCATGAAGACATTTTCATTTAAATCAATGAAGGTGGCAGGAGGAAAAGTTGCTAGCGTTTCACTTTTATAAACATATCTGCTCGGTTCCAAATCCGACTGCTTTTCTCCTATCACATCCACTCTTAGAGATTAACAAAACAAGTGAGAGTCTAGTAGAGGAAGTAGATCTGACCTTGGCATGAATCCATTTGCCGAGACACAGAGAGGCCGAGCAATCTCTGGATGTTTCCTTTGTGTATCTAGTTGATGGCAGGATCACAGCACTGCAAGAACAGCCAGCTCCAGGACAAGCAGTCAAGAGGGCTCATCCCGTAGGGTGTGAGTGAGCCTGGGCCAATTCAGAGGGTGAGCTGGGCTTATGAGATCCGGGGCAGGGTGGGGAGGCTAAGCAAGGGGCAGGCAGTCTCACAGACAAGTCCCTGAGGCGAAGTCCGCTGGAACTCTGCTGTCCAATTTTTGTCAAAAGTATTGCAATGGGAAATAACCGGGAGTATCACACTGCTTGCAGTTCAATTTATGGTCTGAATCTAAACTACTGTCCTTGAATTACAGTGGTCTAAGAGACACACACCAGGACCTCACTCTCTGGACACTTCCGGAGAGTCCAAAATGACTTTTACTTCTGGATTACTCTTTTCTCACAGAAGTGACACATTCAGAAGGACCCATCGAAGCTGCTTATTGCTTTGAGGGAAGAGTGATTTTGAAGGTTTTGCCCCTTCTATCCCACAAAGACCTTCTGACAAGGACAGAAGTTCTAGGAGTCATGCTTCTCCAGAAGAGCTGGTCTATTTTTATCTTCATGCTTGTTATCAGCAGTGTTGCCCACTTTGTTTTGACTACCAGGAAGCTCAAAGTCAACCCCGAATTGCACTACCAGCAAAGATCACAGGATCCTGTGGCATACACTGTGTGTACCCATGCCATCCCTGGAGACACTGCATTTTCCTACACTAGCTTTTCTTCACCTTGATTAACTCCATGTTTTTAAAAAATCCTGATTTACTCTCCCCATCTCTGCACTTTAAATAGTCTTTGGGAGGATAGCTAAAATATAAACAGTGAAACAAACAAATTAAATGGATAATTGGCAGAAACAACTGCTTTAAAATACTTTTACCCACTCCCCTCCTTTTTTTTTTTGGTAATCTTGCCCTGCCTGTCTTTAAATGGCTGTGTTTACAAACTAACATCTGCTGTGTTGAGTGAAGAATGTGCTTTCAAATGACCACTGATATTTTTAACTTCTGATGGACTTATTCCCACTCGTGGATCTCCTCCAAAAGATGTGTGGTAAAGAGCTTCTACAGTCCTGGGTTCTGTAAGAGCAGAGTGAAAGAGTTTCCCAAAACGAGAGACTTCCTGGTAGATGTGAGGAACATCAGCAAACCTGGGCGGCCTGAAAGTCACACAGCCCAGTGGAAGAAGCCAGAGCTCTGAAGGGACGTGTGTGAAAGGTCTGTTCCTTCTCCTTCTGGTCAGAGGGGATGGGCCACCCCCCTTCTGCAGCCTGTTTTCTTTTCAAAGAAAGGAGGAGAGTTGCTCAGTGGCTGGGCCTGTGAGGAGGAGAGAGGCAGGAGGGCACAGGCCTTTCCCTGAGATGCAGTGGGACACGGGAGGGGTGGAAGAGGTGGGTAAGCTACAAGCCCCTGCTTCTCAGTCTGCTCGGGCCGGCTCTGCAGCCTCAGCTCCGGCCTTGGAAGTGCCAGGGCTCTGGAGGACGAAGGCAGGGCAGGAGAGTAAATCAGAGAGTCTCTTTAGGGAAATGACTGATACACATGAGAACGTGTGTGATTTCCAGATTTTTTAGACATCAAGCAATGTCTGTCCCTTTTGCACATACATTCCACTCTTTTCTATTATTTTAAAAAACTAGATATAGCTTTAATTTTATTATGGTAAAATACATATAATGTAAAATTAATTAATTAATTTACTTCTGCAGTACTAGAGATTGAACTCAGGGCCTTTGCACTGACCAGCATCCCTCACCCTTTTTATTTTTTATTCTAAGACAAGGATCTCATTAAGTCGCTAAGTTGCTCAGGTTGGACTCAAACTCCAGATCCTCCTGTTATTGGGTAGCTTGTTTCTAAACAGTGGCTCACCAGCTAAACGTTACCACATTTGGGGTTGCTCACTTCTCCCTCTGGAGTTGAATTCCAGGTTCTTCTCATCTTCAACAAAGACTTGAATGAAAGGAGTAAAAAACAGTGGTAAAGTTTATTTGAGAAAATAAAAGCAAAGAGTAGGAGAGAAACTGGCTCTGCTGAGTGAGCTTGGGCCAAGTAAATAGAAAAAGAGGATGACAGTACAGATAAAAGTACATACTGTGTCTGGGAAACACAGCATTGGCCATCATGGAAAGTCATGATAGCAAAGTCTTCATGGTGTAGATAGCTTCTTTTATGTTGTCTAAATCTTGAGGAAACCTGCAAGAACTTCTACATACAGGTCCTAAGAAGTGGTGCTTGGATCTGACACTTCAGGCTGACATCAGGTCCAGGCCATCCTATTGAAAATCTGCTTGGTTTCTTTAAAGAAGTCCATGTGCAGGGTCCTGGGAACAGCTCTGTGCATGTGTCTGGGATCTTGTAGTTAATAGATCACACCTACTCCTCCAGGCAGCTTTTGCCATGCCCTAATCTTCCATGATACCTTGTAAAATTTACCATTTTTAAGTGTACAGTTCAGTGTCTGGAAGTACGTCACTCTGTTGTATTACCACTCATCTTCAGAAACTTTTTTCCATCTTGCAAAACAAAAACACTATTCCCACTAAAAGTAACTTTTCATTCCCTACCCTCACCCTCTGCTCTGGCCAACCACCTTCTACTTTCTGTCTCTATGAATCTGACTATTCCAGGTACTTCATGAAAGCAAAATCATACAAGATTTGTCCTTTTGTGACTGGCATATTTCACTTAGCTCACTGTCTTTATTGTTCATCTATGTTGTAGCATAAATCAGAATTTCCTTCGTTTTCAGAGCTGAACAACATTCTATTGTACATGTATGACACACTCTGTTTGCTCATTCATCTACTAGGGGACATTCAGGCTGCTTCCACCTTGTGGCCATTGTGAATAAAGCTGCTAGAAAGATGAGGTATGCACATCTGCTTGAGGGCCTCCTTTCAGGTTTTGGGGACATACACTGTTATAGCTTGTATGAGCTTGTTAGATGTCCCCCTAAGCCTCATGCACTCACACATAGGGTTTTTCAGAGCTAGCTGGATTCAGGGTTTGATGCTGGGATTAAGGGCGCCCCACCCTGGGTGTGGGTGGCACCACCTGAAGGGTAGGTAGCCTGGATGGAATATAAAGGGACAGAAAGAGGGCCAGTTGCTGCTGCTGCTGCTGCTGCTGCTGCTGCTGCTGCTGCTGCTGCTGCTGCTGCTTGCTGCTTTTCCTCCCTCCTGCCCTGTCACACCATGGACTATTTCTCCTCTGCCATGCCACCCTGCCTTAGAGCCAGCCAACTATGGACTGAAACCTCTACAAACTGTTACCTAAGTAATCTTTCCTCCCTTAACTTACGGGTGTCAAGAATTTTGTCTCAGCAATGAGAAAAGTAGCTAAGACATAATTAGAAGTACAATTGCTAGAAAGCAGACAGATCTTTTTTAAAAATGTTTTTATGAACGAAAATTTCTTACATCCACAAAGAGAGAGGGGGCATAAGTAGCCCCACCTACCCATTACTCACCATGGCCTTGCTTATCATATCCACACTCTGCCACCATACCCTACCATCCATACTCTACCACTATTAGTCCTTCTAGTACTTCCACCACTAGAGTTCTTGAAAGCAAATGACATACGTCACATCATTTCATTCATGTATGCATCAGAGTCTATTTCTAGCAGAAATGATCTAGATATGTGTTAGAAAGCAATGTACATTGTGAGTGTCCAAATAACCAAACACCAATATGGGATAAAACTCACTGAATAACTAAAATGTATTATTTGGAACTTTGTTTAAAGTAGAAGTCTCTCTAAGAAATACTTTATTATAAAAATTTCTAAACATTCTACAAAGTAGAAAAAAATTGAGCAAAGAAACTTCATGTGCCCACAGTCATTTTCAATAGCTATCAATACAGAACTGTATTCTGACACTTTGTTCCTCTGGAGAAGACAGGGAATGGAGTGGCAAAGGGAAAAGGGAGAACACTTTCAGTTCTGGGAAGCATTATTACTCATCGCCAAAAGCATATATTTTTAAATGACTGAATCCTCTTATAAATGCTCATAATTATCAGTCTGAGTGCTCAGCCACAAACGTGATTTGTGGTTTATCTGCGCTACCTTGACTTTTCTCTCTGGCCTAAGTCTGGGTGACTTTCAGCTTTCCAACCTCGACAGCTATTTACAGAAACTTCAGGCTGACACCAGCGTAAAGGCAGTGACTGCGACATCATTCCTCCTTTTATTATAAGCACAGAAAATGTGCAGTCACGAATAGATGTGGTACAGATGTCCAGCTTTAATAAGGGTTTCATATATTTTTATAAAAATGCATTTCTCGGTTATTTTTATAAATGAGCTCAACATCTGGCTCTGGTTAAATAAAAAGTCATTTCCAAAATTTAGTGATTTAGAAAAACCACATCAGCCAGGCATGGATGCACACACTTTTAATCTCAGCTACTCGGGAGGCTGAGACAGGAGGATCGCAAGTTTGAGGCCAGCCTGTGTAACTTATTGAGACCCCGTCTAAAATAAAAATAATAAGGGCTATGGATATATTCAGTTAGTAGAGTATTTGCCCAGCATGTGTGAGGCCCTGGGCTCAATCCTTAGTAATAGATATGCATACACACACACACACACACACACTATCTTTGATATAGGTTTATTAATCTTGCTATTCTGCTGTCCTCTGCACTTGACTCCCTCTTCATGGTATAATATGGCTGCTTCAGATCCAGATATCATGTCCGTATTCCGGCTAGCTGACTGGAGGAAGAAATGGAACGGAAGCAAGCAAAGAGCAGGTGCCAGGTGACTTTGCAGAGCATTTTCCAAAAGTTGCCACACAATATCTATTCTATTTCATTGATCAGAACATAACCATAGAGGCAGTCCTAACTGGAAGGTATGCTAGTAAATGTCTTCTTTATTCAGTCAGTCATATATCAAACTAAAAACCAGAAGTCTCATTATTGAGGGGAAAAAAATGAATTTGGAAAACTGGCAGCCAAAATTTTCAAATTTGCTGGCGTGAAACTACTTATAGTATTCTTTTTATTATTAAACTTTCAATTACACAATTTTTTCACTGTTTTAGTCCTAGAATTTGTGTCTTTCTTACTTTTTTCCTGGTCAGTCAGACTAGCACTTTGTTCATATTTTTCGTCAAATTGCTACCTTGTGGTATTATTTTTTCCTATGAATTCTTCTTTTCTGGTTTGTAAATTATTTTTATTATTTTATTTCATTTCATTTGCTCCCATTATTTCTTTCTGAACTTGTTCCGGTGTTGGAAAAAAATAACAGTGGAAGTTCCTATTATGATACTATGAGTTTAATGAAGAACTGTGTGTGTGTTCTCAGCCCCTAGTACCTGGCACTGAACCAAGCTCTTGGAGTTTCCTGAGCAAGAGGAGTGTCTTTTGCCCTAATGAAGTGACTCTTGGCTCCTGAATGGGGACTGATCACCTGGAATGCTCAGTCCCAGTCCTCACCTCTAGGAGGAAAGGAGTATATTTAGCAAGATTCTCTAAAGAAATGCATGCACGATTAATACAGGGGGCTGTCTTAGGCAGGCCTACAGTATCAGAGGCGAGGGAGTTGGTGATAGCTGTGCTGAGGATCAGAGACAGAGGAATTACACAGCTGTCTGCATGCTGGAGAGCCAGAGGATCCAGTAGCTGCTCAGATGGAAGCTGTAGAACAAGAGGGACCAAATACACAGCCCCAGCCCAGGTTGAAGGCCTGGAAGCTCACCGTAGAGTCCCTGGTGCAAGTCTGCACTGGAAGGCTGAAGAGACTGGAGACTGATGTCCAAAGGTACTGGCAAAGATTGGAGCTCTTCCAAAACAAGGACACATCCTTCTTTCCCTTTTTATTCCATCCTAGATACAAATCTATTGGTCGGTGCCACCCACATCTGGGGCGGGTCTTCTCTCAGTTTGCTGGCCTACATGTCAGTCATCCACAGACACATCCAGAACTGTGTTTACTAATCTGTTACGCATTATATAACCCATTCAAGTTGACATATCAGGACTAGCAGTCACAAGAGGATGGAAACTGAGCTAATATGCTGTCGTCCTATGTCATGAGGCCTTCTTAAGGGCCCCTGAATGGTGCTTAGAGAGCCCCTGGCTTGCAGAACACACAGGGGTACCTGGAGCATAGCTCCCCCTTAGAAAGCATGGAGGCGCCTCACTTCTTTCCACGTACCGTGCTTATGCAAATCTTCCATCTAGCTGTTCATCTGGGCTTCTGCAGTATCCTTTATAACAAATGGGTAAATGTTAGTGTCCCTCTGAGTTCTGTGAGGTACTCTAGCAAATTAATTGAACCCAAGAAGGGGATCATGGTAACTCCAACATTCAGCCAGTTGTTGAGAATTACAGGTCGAAGCCTGAGATCGGAGACTGGCCTTTGCGTGGATGCAGGCTTATCAGACCAAGCCCTTTACCGGTGGGAACCAAACTGTGGACACTCACTGGTATCCTTAAGAGATCTGATTGCTGGTGACCGGAAGTAAGATCTTCTGTCTTGAGTATTATATGGAAAGTAAAAGTAGGAAAATCAGTTTGGGTTTTCCTATCTCAAACTATTATACATGCAGCCTTTAAGGAAATACTTTTGTTATTTAATTAATTCTAAATACTGCATTATTTGCAGTAATTTCCTCCTGAATAGTAAGTTATTCAAGGGATTATTTTTAAAACTTATATGTATGATTTAAAAAATATCTTCCAATCAATTTCAGCATGATTAATACAATGTTGTCTAAGCTGAAATGTCAGTTCTGAGAACTGTGTAGAGAGTTCTTTTGAAAATAATGTGGAGGTGTGACTGTTATTTTGACAGTCAACTAGACTGGATTAAGAGATGCCTAGCTGATGAGTAAAGCACACTTCTGAGTGTGTCTGGACAAGTCACAGGGGCATGACCCAGACCCTACCTGGTTCCGAGCACCTTCCTTTCCGGGGCTCTTCCCTCTTGTGTTGCCTCCCAGCCTCCACCAGGTGCACAGCTTTGCTCTACCGCATCCTTCAGCCCTGATGCTTCTGTCTTGGAGCCAGCCAGTCACAGGCCAAAACCTCTGAAACCATGAGCTGAATAAACCACTTCCTCCCTTAAACTGTGTGTCTTAAGCATTATGTCCCAGCAATTGGAAAACTGACTGATATGGTAGGTAGGTGATCTTCTGTATATGGTACATCTTGTTACCTCAAAAGAATGCTTAAATCAGTTTTGCTTGCTATTTTAATTGTTAAACCTTTTAAATTTTTATCTTTTACTGCCTTTTTAATGCTTGCTTACTTTATTTATTTATTATTTATGATTTATTTTTGAGACAGAGTCTCGAGGTAGCTAAGTATGGCCTTGAACTCACGATCTCCTGGGCTCCTTCTGAATGCTGGGATTACAGGGGCTGGACCACCACACCTATCTGCTTTAAAAAAAAACAAAAACCCTCCACCAGAGGTATGTTAAAATTTTGGCTGGGGTGTAGCTCAGTGGTGGAGCATGTGCAGAACAAATAATTATTTCTACCCCTCAACCTTGGGATAATTTATTAGATAGTCACAGCAATTTAGAAGAGCAAACTAAGCATGAGACATTCATGTACCATCCAAGGTCCCTTCACTACTGCAGCATCTGTAGACTCCTGTTCTTGCTGTGATACTGTAGCCATGCATGGATGCTGTTGGGCAACCACAGATTGGCTCCGCCACACAGTCCTCTTGGCCATGAGGGAAAACTAAGACAGAAAATGGGCCGGGACATGAAAAAGCATAAGAAAAACTGAAAATTCACTGTACAACAGATTCAATACACTATGCTCAACACTGACCATCTCTAACCCTGCTGCTGTGTTTACTAGAATTCTGCTCTTGGACGGGTATTTTATAGCTTCTTCCCTTTTTTAAAAAAAAGAGGACAAGGTAGGTGGGGAATAGGGATTTGAATCAGTCTGTACTGCTGGCCTTATCGCCTTCAGCTTTCTAGCTTCCTCCAGCTCATAGACATTCAAGCCTTCTTGCTTAATGTACTAAAAACAGACTTTGTAGAAATGAACAAGCTGGATATCCACACAGAAGTGGCACCACCAGGAAACACCCATGCCCCACAAAGTCCTAAACCATCACAGTCATTATAAACACTGTCATGGTCATAGTCTTCCATATGACCAAATGATTCCTAGTTTTATGAAAACATGACTACAAATAACTTCAGAATGCTGAGCTGTTTTTGTTCATTTATGGCTGTCTCACCACGGGGTCCCTTAACCAGAGGATCTATTTATGTGGGGAGTGATCTCAGGGATCCAGAGTGCGGGAGGGAGGTAAATGAGACCCAGAAGAAGGAAAAAATATCAGGGTGCATTTTTACATTTAATCCTATGTGACTTCCTGAGAAATGCATAATTTTTCCACCACAGGAGAATACTGGCTAATAATCATTGGGCACTTACTGTGCTAGGTACTTTCTGAACACTTTGATTATCACAACATTGAGAGATGGGTTTTAATAACCCCCAGTATTTTTTTTTCATTCATTCATTCATTCATTCATTCATTTATTTATTTATTTATTTATTTATTTCGGAGCTGGGGATGGAACCCAGAGCCTCGCACATGTCAGGCCAGGGCTGTAGCACTGGGTCACACCATCATCCTAACCCTGTTTTATAGAGGAGAATGCTGAGGCTTGAAAGACTTAATTTTCCCAAACTGTAAAGCAAGGCAGTGGTGCCTTCCCAACCTCAAAATCTTTTGCCATTGTACTGCAGTGTCTGCCATGCAAACAGAGGCACCATTTTGTTATTTTCTCTCAGAAGCTTTTAGCAAAAGTATCCTTTGGGCCTTTGTCTCCTGATGCAAGATCCCAAATGCATAAAAGAGAATTGTGCTCTCGCCTGGAAGCCCTGCAAGAGTAACTCCCTGGGACCCTGAATAGCTTCTTCAGCCCATAATGTATTTCCCCAAGAGAAAGACCTAACAGAAAATAAGCCCTAGCATGATTTTTCAGGATGCTCATAATATAAGCCTTACCCCAAAAATAAGTCCCAGTAAAGAGCATCAGCCAGACACATTATATCCATTGCAAGGCACAACAGACATATTGAATTATAAAATAATGTTAATATAAAATTAAATATAAATTAGTATTATTGACATTAATACTTAAAATAAATGATAATATATATGAATTTTAATTATTTGTAAATACCAAAGCAGGCACCTTTGGATAAGAGGTAAATGCCTAAGTAAATAGATGAACTCGAGACTCATTGCCAAATGACCAATTTGAGTACAGACACAATACATGACTAGTATGTGCATTTAATAACAAACAGACATGGTTGTATCTAGTATGAATCTTCATAATCAATACATCGTGTGTTGTAATGATGCACTAGGAACAGGCTACGTGGACGAGAGGCACTCATGTAAGAAGAGCTCTGTTGCTGGACATAAGAGATTAGGGCCAATGGTTCTACAGGAAATGGAGTCATGAGGAATTCAGGCTGGAATTCAGGGCTTGGAGAGCTATGATGATGTTCTAGAAGAAGATGACATGACTGTATTTAAATAAATGTAGATTTCTGTACATGAATACATGTAGATTATTGTACATGAATAAATAAGACATCCCCTGAAAATAAACCCTATTGCATCTTTTGGAGCAAAAATTAACATAAGACCCAGTCTTACTTTCAGGGAAATACAGTATTACATGTGTGATTATCACAGGAATTTGCAGACAGACAGCAAAAGCACAGACCACTGGCCAATCGAACAACAAAGAAAGAAACTGAGCCTTAGGTCCTGGAAGGAAGCCCGGGCACAGAGCAAAGTCCCTCTGAGCCCATAGCTGTCACCTTCCTTCATCAGTCAGAGTCCTATTCTTAGTGTGAGGTATCTCGGGCATCACGGAAGAGGACTCTCCACTGGCTGAATAATTACAGTGGCCCAGAATAGCACATGTGACGTGGAGAAGAGCAAGCCAGCAGGCACCGCTGGCCTGCTAAGTGAGACAGGCAGATAGTGGCGACACTGTCTGAGTCCTGAGGGTCCCCGAGCCTGCCTGCCACAGGGCCCTCCCCTTCACTTAGAGAAAAGCCCACAGCAGCCAGTTCTGTGGCAAAGACAATGCTTTAAGAAACGATAGGCAAGTTCAACCCCAAAGGAGGATGTCTTCATCCATTCACTGCATGTTATTCATTTTGCTAGACTTAAAAAGTGGAAGTAGCTATGTTATCAAACAGTTAGGCCATTAATATATTCTTACTGTTCCTTTATCCGAAGCTCAGAGATAGGAACCTTATTCTAACCTCAACAACTGGGATTTGCTATCCAATAGTTGCCTCCTAACTCAAAAGTTCTCTTAAACATCCTGTGGGAAATGCTCTCTTCCTCTTAGTTCTTAGTCCCGGGGTTTAAGGATTGCCTTGGAATCTGGAATTTGATTTGGGAATTTACATGCAGTGTAAGCCAGTAAGATCAGAGTGAAGTTTGGGCCTTTTTTCTGGGAACACTGAAGCGAAAATACTCTCTACTTCTTACTGGACGTGAATGAGGAAATACTGCCCCAGGAACTCTTGGTAGGATCCTGGGATTGCAAGGGATGAACGCGTGAGGGAGAGATGGAGAGAAACCAGGTTCTCCAGGACATTACCAAGCCCCAACAAGCTGCCTTTTCAGTTTCACGATCAATAACTTATTTTATCATTAGATCAGCTTTGAGCTGGGTTTTCATTTGCCAGCAGCTGGGAAAACATCCTCAATATCAGTTTCTTCAGGCCCGTTCCTGGCAGATACTCTGAATCCCGTCCCAGGCTTAGGGAAGAATAGATTTTATAATATCTTTTCATGCCAAGAAATGCAAGCCTATTTACCAAATGATTTCTAATGTCCTTCCTGCCATTTATATCTCTACTTAAATGTCACCTCCTAAATCAGGCCTTTTCTGACCTACTTAAGCTGAAGTAGCCCCACCTCTAGTCACCCTTTTACCACACCACCCTTTTAATTTTCATCATAACACTTATCCTATCCAGTTTTTAAATTTTTATTTATCTACTTATGCTGTCTCCAGCATGTAAAATACAAGGTCCATCTTAAAAAGAGAGATAATCTACAGCTCTGGATTTTACAAAGGCATTTAGTACAAAATACAGCAGGTGTTCACTAAGTGCTTACTGAGTGAATGGATATTTTATGGGTCTACTATATTTAAAATAAATTCTTACTGTTGAACATGTAGTTGTTTCTAAGTTTTTGCTCATAAAAACAGCTCATGATATCTTTATACATTTAATCTATCATTTAGTTAGGATAAATTCTTGAAATGGAACTGTGGACCAAAGGGTTTTATTTTAATGCACATTGTTGTTCAGCAAAAAAAAAAATATTTTTTTTACCAATTTATATTTCCAACTGCTAAATATAGTCTCTAGGATTCTTTCTCCACATTCTTCCCACAGGTGAAAAGAGTATTTCATTATCTTACTTTCACATTGGTATGTACGGAGTTGAACTTTTCTTAGTGTTTTTATTAACTATTTCTATTGCTTAAGAGATTTTTGTTCTCCACCCTTTTTTCTATTAGGTTTTCAACAGTCCTTATTGCTTTTGTCTTAGTCTTTTTGCTGTTCTATTACTGAATACCACATGCTGGGTAATTTATAAAGAACAAAGGCTTATTCAGCTCACGGTTCTAGCGGCTGAGATCCAAGGTCATGGGGCCACACACGGTGAGGACCTTCTTGCTCGTGGGAAGTCCACAGAGCCCTGAGGTCAGTATGGGGCGTTGCACTGCAAAAAGGGACGCAAACAAGGGACAGCCAAACTAGCTCTTAGAGGGCACCTATTCTCAAGGGAACCTATTAACGCCAATCCGTTAATAGGTTACAGATGAATCCTTTCATCAGGCAGACCCTTCATGACCTAATCATCCATCTCTAAATTTCAATTTGAGTTTTAATGGAGACCTTCAAACCATAGCAGATTTGAAGGAACGTTTTTTGAAACTAAGGAATAGACTGTGTTACCTCAATATCCAGAAATCCTCGTATAAGCTTCAAACATTCATTTGAAGTTAAAAGTCCAGCTGTAATCCCGGGTCCTCTTCTTGCTAGTGGGCTTCTCAGAGTGGGACACAATGGGTCCTGGATGGCAGAGACCAAGACGCTATGCCTGGTGCCCAGCGACACGGTAGGCAGGTCAGTATCGGGCAGCTGAGTAGACTATAAACTGCAGTTGGACCTGCAGAGATGTTTGGTCAGGGCTGGTTGATCAAGCTGTCCCTAGAACTGATATAGATTACTAGTCTTTCCAAGTTTTATTTGATTAGTATAAGTTTAAAAATAAACTCCAGATTTTTGACTTAAGTAATCAAAATCAACAGCTCCCAGAAAACTTGCGGACTCAAGCCAGAGCACAGACTCAGTCCCTCCAAGGAAGGGAAAGCAAGCCGGGGAAGAAAGAACTTCCTCATCCTCTGAAATTCAGTCCCCATCCTTTCTCCAAGGGACCTGAGGTTTTGTACTAGGTGACTGTGGGTGGGACACGGTGAAATAACTGGACTTCTGATCACCAGCACTGAATGATCTACTTTCTGGTCCCCTAAATGGCACACTGTAACCTTCATTTACAGAAGACCTAGAAAGGTCAGACGATGGCTGGGGTTCAGGTCAGTATCATGGTAGCCCTGTGGGCCCTGGAACTCACCTGGGGTTATTTTCACATTTTCTGAATGCATAATTAGAACAGATCTACAAAGCAACCCGCAGAGTTCCCACATTCCCCAAAGAACTATATCTACCTTTTTCTATGTATCTGTCTTATTACGTAGTAATAAGAAAATAACCAAACAAGGTACTCAGACAAGAGTGGTAATAATAACAGCTGACCCCTGCTGAGTTCTGCGTGCAGGCACAGTCTGGGCCTTTTGTGTGGATTCACCTCTTGCTCCTCCTGACACAGAGAGCCCTGGTGACCTCCTCTTGTTCATTTCTGTGGCCTAGTAACCAGGCAGTCAATAAGTACACACTACAAGAAGGACCTATGACTGGTTTGACAGGTTGATGACACGCTTTTAAAAGGATGAACTGGTTGTGATGTTACACACTTGTAATCCCAGCTACTCAGGAGGCTGAGGCAGGAGGATCACAAATTGAACCCCAACCTGGGTGACTTAGTGAAGGCTCTGTCTCAAAATAAAATGGACTGAGGAACTGAGGATGTAGTCCAGTGGTAGAGTGCTTGCCTGGCTTGTGCCAGCCCCTGGGTTCAAACCCCAGTAAAGGGAAAAAAGGACCTTCTGCCCTACAAGATGCTGGACTGTGTTCCTGGAATTTCTCCCCTCTTCTCCACAGAGGGATGGTTTGCTGACCCTCTTGGTCTGTGAGCTCAATGCTCAACACCTGCCTGACACCTGATTATACGGCACTGTATCGGAACACTGTTCTTCAGGTTCCGCTGCACTGCAGCAGTCTGGCCAAGAGACGGCCCAGCCTCAACTTGTCCCTCGGTCTTCACACCAGTGAGGCAGGCTCTGGCCCGTCCCTTGTGCCAGTCTGGGGCCACAGTGACCCAGGAGCAGCTTTGCTTCCCACTTACCCCAAAAGATCTGACATCGAACATACAGAGAGAGGCTCCACTGGTCCTAAAGGAGCATTTTTAATCATTAACTTTTTAAAAAAAGGTTTTTTCCACAAGTAATCTACTAATATTCTACACTAGCCAGAAGAATTCAGGGAGTAGGAATAATCAAAATACATGGTTTTTGAATCCTGAACATGTTTCTTCGCTCAGTGATTGAAGCCAGACATACAAAGTTCGTATTGTATGCTGCCATTTCTGCGAGCTACAGGGACAGCAGGTAGAGCAGCAGTTTCCAGGGACTAGACAGAGACGATGGTCGACCAACACTGTAAATGCACTAAATGACTCTGAGTTGTATGTTAAAATGGTTAATGGTTAACTTTATGCAAGTTTTTACTTCAATTTTTTGAAAAAAGAGATGAACTTTAGTTTTCAAAATAAGGCTTACATTTGGTGAGCATCTACTATGTGCCCAGCACTGCATTACAGCACGTAATCCTCACAACAATGGTTTGAGATGGGCACGATTTTTTTTTTTTTTTTTGGTGCTGGGGATCGAACTCGGGTCCTTGTGTTGATTAGTCAAGCACTCTAACCACTGAGCTAAATCCCCAGCCCCGAGATGGGTACAATTTTTATACTTAGTTTACAGATGAGGAAACTGAAATGAAGTTACATAATTAGGCCAAAGTCATAGCAGCAGCAGTGTTTAGAGAGGGTTCAACCGCAGGCCATCGGCTGCAGGCCACCACTCTTACCTCCTAACCTGTTCACATGCTCCCTTCTGAGGGATTCTTCTCCCCTGGCGCTGCCGGAGATGGCAGACACCCACAAGGAGGAGTGTGGGAGGAGCTGGTGTTTCTGTACTCCCCACTCCGCCAGCGCCTCACCTAGGTTCTCATTTACTTTCCACTACTACACTTTGTCGGGGGAACTTCTGCTCTCCCCGTGTTGCACACGAAGAGCCCGAGGCCCGGAAGGTACACACCACTTACTGCAGATCACAGGACCCGAGAGGAACCGCGGCCCAACCTGCTGAGAAGGGAAGCCAGCTCCCGCTCAGGACCCAGGACGGAGCTGACCCGCCGCGGCCTCACCTCTCAGCCTCTTCACCAGACTTTCTTCCTCCACACCTCACCCACCTGTGTGGCAGCTGAGACGGTGATGAGCAGGCCTGAGGTTCTTGCCGTCCAGTCCCACAGAGTGAGCCCTGAGAGCTGCGCAGGGCAGCGCATGTGCGACAGGTTACTGCTGGGTCAACCTCAGCAAGGACGCCCCAACATGTTGGCTTAGCGCTGGGTGTGACTGTATGAATTTGCTGAGGTGGAAGGTCAGCCCTGGGCACAGGCTGCGCCAAGCATAGGCTTGTAGCCCGAATGGAATAAAAAAGGGAAAGGAGAAAGCTCACTTCTGTTTCTTTGTAGGAGCTCCAATCTTTGCCTTCACCTTGGACGTCCCGTCTGCCTCTTGACTTCCAGAGCAGACTCGTCAGCCTTGCAGCGCAGATCCTTCGGCTTCCTGGTATGGCTCACACTGACTCTACAGTGAGCTCCAGGCCTTTGACTTTTGACTGGATTCTTCAGATCTCCAGCACAGACAGCACTTTTGCACTCTTCCACACTTGACTCTGCAGGTGGCCATTGTAAACATACCTTGTAAATCCATACACACACACACACACACACACACACACACACACACACACATTGACTAACACAGCCTGCCTGTAATCCCAGACATCTGGGAGGCTGAGGCAGGAGGATTGCACTCCAGTCTGGGCAACTGAGGAACTTGATGAAACCCTGTCTCAAAATAAGAAACAAAAAATTTAAAAAAGGGCTGGGGATGTAGCTCAGTGCAAACACCCTGGGTTTAATTCCCAGTACTAAAGAAAAAGGAATGAACACTGTCATTCTTTGATGTGGTCTCTTATAGGCCTCTTAGTCCAAATGCAGAAGGCTTCAGAGTTGGCTTCCTTCTACATCTGTCACATACAAATGTACTGAAGAATAAGTATTGACTAATTTATGAGATATTAATGAACTGAGGTTTAATGGAGAATACAGATAGAGAGGCAGGCCTGGCAGCTGTGTCTAAAACTATTATCTAATGTCCTCTAAATGTACTAGACCACACTGTATTTCTTTTTTTTTTTTCACACTGTATTTCTTTAGAGAATTTCCTGGATGAGTTTTCCCAGATCAAATCTACAAATCTAAGTTTTGCTAACAAAGATGAGCAGCCAATTCTTAGAAATCCCATTTGGTGAGGTTCTGAGTTCAATCCCAGCACCACACACACACACACAAATAAATAAATGAAAAACAAAAGAAAAAGAAAGAAATAAAAATAAAAGGAAATCCCATTTGGTTCTTTCTCAATGCAGCTTTGGGAAATAATTTTCAAAACCACAGAAATAAACAGTTGTTCTTGGTATCCCTGGCCATTGGGTCCAGGACCCCCTGGGGATATTAACATCTATAGATGTTCAAGTCCCTTATATAAAATGGAATAGTATTTCCATATAATCTATGTACTTCCTCCTCTATACATTAAATTATCACTAGATCACTCATGATACACAATACAATGCAAATGCTATGTAAATAATTGTTATACTGCACCAGCTGTTAAATCTGTACAAATATTATTTGCTTTTTGTACTTTCCATCTACAGTTGGTTGAATCTGAGGATGTGGAGCCTGCAGAAACGAAGGGCCAACAGTGTCTGCCACCTCCACCCAAATCTCTATTCTTATTCCAACCCATTTAAATTGTGGCAGCCACAGAAAACAGGACCTGCAAAGATATGCTCATTGGTTCCCCAAGAGCCTGGTGAAAGTTCTGGCTCATCCTGCAGAAGCCGCCGCAGACCTCCCCAGAGAGCCGCAGCATGGCTTTCTGCATGTGTGCTCAGAACACTGGCTGCCCTGGCTGCACAGATGGGGCTGCGAGAGGAAAGTGGATGCAGGGAAGAGGTGAGCAAGGGCTGCCAAATGTGCTGCCCTCAGACACCCACAGAGGTTAATAAGTGAGGTGGGGCAGGTTGCCCTAATGGGGCAGCAGCCATCTAGCTCCAGCTGTCTCATGCGAAAACATATGCCCAGGACTACCAAATCTACCATTTAAAGAAAAACCCCAAATCTGGCCTTGTATGTAAAAATTTACTGATTTTTAAATTATTTTTTTATTATCCCATGCAGGCCAAATAATGCATGTTTATGAGGCAGATTAATTCCCTGGGTTTTGCAAATTTGCAAACTCAGTTCTAAAGTGCTTCACAAATTTTTTAAGGTGGAAAACCATACAATATGAACAACAAACTGTTTCAGGAGATCTCCTAGAAGGGATCTGCAGGTGGAGAGAGAAGAACGCAGGACTCGGCATCCAAAATGCCTATGTGGTTTCTTAGCGAAAGGACCCTGAAGACATGACACAGCAAAGCCACTGATTCCTTACAAAATGGTCAGAGTCTCAACTTGTATTATGCGGCCTACTGCAAAAAACAAATCAAACTATCAGTGCATGAAATCTCACCATAAACTCTGGGGAGTCACGTGAATAAAAGAACTGACACCATAAACTTCTAGAAGGCAGATAGTAAGTCCTGTTCAATATTTAACACTTGTGTTTACCTGCACACAGAGCCGCTCAATAAATATTTTTAATTGACTTGAATGTTTTCCTGATATAATCCAAATTTAAAGGATTAATCATTTTAATGGCCTACAAAATAGTTTCTAAGATTATTAAGCATAATGACTCACATAACGACTGAGTAGTGCAAAAACTACTGATTAAAGTCCCCAGGCCGCCCAATCCAAAAATGGGCAACTGAAATGAATAAACATTTCTCACATGAAGAAATAAAAATGGCAAATAAATATATGAAGAAATGTTCAACATCACTAGTCATTCGAGAAATGCAAATCAAAACAACGTTAAGATTCCACCTCACTCCAGAAAGAACCGCATATATGGAAAAATCATCCAATAACAAATGCTGGCGGGGC
>PVJO010005856.1:43619-95035 GCA_004026905.1 Hystrix cristata | reverse complement strand
CAAGGGTTCCTCTCACTGTAAACGTGGATTCTGCCTGGATCACACTTGATCTTCTATAGCTCAGCTTGCAGGAAGTGAGATGTGATGGTTAGTCTTGACTGTCCACCTGACTGGCTGGTGAGACATCTAGGAGATGTCTAGGCGTGTCTGGGTGAGTTGTGGGAGTGTTGTCTCGGAGAACGACATCTGGTCTCTCTGCTTCCTGGCTGCCATGACATGAGCAGCTTTTCTCCAATTTTCACCAGGCCGCTCTGCCATGGTGTTTCTGCTTTGCAGCCAGCTGAACATGGACTGAAACCTCTGAAATTGTGAGCCAAATTTACTTCTCCTTTAAATTGCCAGTGTCGGGTATTTTGTCCTAGTGATGGAAAAACTGACCAAGACATAAGGGAAACGTTTGCGTGCTTCAGAGGAAGGAATCTATGAATAGGGATCTTCGGAGTAGAAGGAGCTTGTGTGATTTCTTTGAGGCAGAACTGAGCTTGGCTCAACTCTGAGCTGAAGGCAAGAGGAGACGGTGGTCATAGTACAGGGAAGTCGAGAGAGCCACTCCTTTCCCTTCATTCAGCTATAAACACAATACCACCCTCATGATTATCCATGTTGAAGCTCAGGAGGTTGTGATGCTCAAAGTGGCAGGTCATCTACACCATCGAGAGATGGAGGGAATATATCTGAGTCAGGAGTGTCTGACCACAATGGGAAGCACCTGGAGAGAGAGCCTCTGACCACAATGGGAGACACCTGGGCCCGTCCCTTTAACTACTGGAAGCCTGAGTTATTGTGGGTTCCTCGCCCTCCTCTTTTTCCTTTTCACTTTTCCCTGTTCCTGCTGCTACCATCCTGTGATCTTCAATACATATAGCTACTTACTATGAAGTGTACGCTTGGTGATTCTTCCCCCATTGTACACAAGAACCTGGACTGTTTTGGCCCATTCAACTGTAACGGCTGACCCTGAGGACTGGTAAACCAGAAAACGTGAAAGGAACCAGCGCACTCTCAGCTTGGTAGTACTCGTGGCACCCTGCAGAAGCAAACCTAAATTCTTTCAGGAGTAAACTACTACCAGGTTAGACTCCCAGGTTTTCAAGGGTTAAGATGAATGAAATCTAGGTTTGCAATCGGAGATCGCCAGTCACACAAGGAAATGAACCTCTGTAAGGGAGAGTCAGTCAAAAAAATAAACACTAGATTTTAATCTTCTAGGGTGAAATTATCAGAACTTATCAGATATAGACTACAAAATAAATGTGTACAAACTTTTTAGAAGTTAAATGCACATTTCACTGTTTCAAAAATCAGAGAATATGAAAGTGACAACTTTGAAAGAGAAACAAACAGTGCTTCTATTTTTTCAAATTTATTGAGGACTAATTTATACACCATACACTGCAGCCCTCTTAAAAGCATAATCCAGTGAGCTTTGACAAATGCATATCTCTGGAAACCATCACGAAGGCAATACCGACTATTTCCATCAGCCTAGAATGTTGCCTTCTGCTTCCTTCCAGCCGATCGCTCCCTCTACTTATGGCCCTGGGCAACCACTGATTTGGTCTGCATCACCGTAGCACACCTGACTTTTTTAGAATTTTATACAAATAGAATCATACACTATGCACATTTCTGATATCTGAGTTCCTTGACTCAGCACAACAATTTTGAAGTTCACCCATTTTATTATAAATGTAAGTAGTTCATTTATCTTTATTACTAAATGATTCCATTGTTTAGATATATCACATTTTCTCTCTCCCTCCCACAGTTAGTAGACCTTTGGTTTGTTTTCATCTTAAGGCTACTGTGAATGAAAACTCAGTAAATGTCCCCGTAGAAGTCTTTATGTGGCTTATGTTTTCATTACTTTTGAGGAAGTACCTAGTAGTACAGTGGCTGGTCACATGGTGGTCTCTGTGTCACATCTGAAAAACTGCCAGAACGTTTTCCGAGGTGATTGTGCTATTCTGCTTTCTCATCAGCAATCTAGGAGGGTTCCAGTTAGCCCACGTCTCCTTCAACACTTGAGACTGTCAGTTTCAATTTTAGCTATTCTAATGAGTATGTTATTAAAATCTCGTGCGGTTTTAATTTTCATTTCCTTATGGTGAATATTATGCCTTTTCATCATTCGTATACCTTCCTTCGTGAAATGTTTGCTCAAATCTCATAGTCTTTAAGTTTTATGGTTTTACTACTTGCACAAGTTCCTTTTAAATCCCAGATAAAAGTCTCGCTATATATAGTGTTTTCTCCCATCCTGTGACTTGTCTTTTTCTTATTTAATGATATACCATGTTTTGAAGAACAAAAACATTAAATTTTGAAAAAGTTGATCAATTTTCTGTTTGATAACTTGTGCCATTTTGTGGCTTATGAAAAAAATATTTGCCTATTCCAAGTTTGCAAATATGTTTTTCTCCTACATTTTGTGTTAGAGTTTTGCCTTTTGTATTTAGAAATTTTATCTATTTGGGGTTAATTTTAGTGTACAGTGTAAGGTAAAAGCCTAACTATATTTTCCCCTCACACATACTCTATTATCACAGCACCATCTGTTGAAAAGACTTCTCTTTCAACTATTTGATTTTCCTGCACTCTTGTTCAAACCAATTGACCACATACATGAGAGTCTATTTCTGACTCTTTTCCATTCTATTGATGTATTTATCTAGTCTTTCATCAGTAGATTTTTGTAATTTTATAATAAGTGGAAATCAGGCAACGATATCCTCTCATTTTTTTTCTTTAAAAACATTGCTTTGGCTCTTCCACTTGAATCTCCATGTGTGCTGTAAGATAAGCATGTCAATTTCTAATAAGACTGCCTGCTGGAATTCTGATTGGCACTTGTTGAGAGTCTATAAATCGAATTGAGGATAAATGGCATTCTGACAGTACTAAGTCTTAATTCTTGACCATGGTATATCTCTCCTTTCACTTAGGACTTTAAATTTTTCTCTTAGTAATGTTCTGCAATTTTTAGGGTAGAGTAAGTTTCTAATGATTTTAATTAAAAGTATTTTGATTCTGGATTTTATTTTAAATGGAATTGACTTTTTTCCAGCCTAACATTTATAAGCTTTATTTATTTTTCTTGCCTTACTGCAATGGTTAATGCTCTTTAATTTCTCAATCTTAGGGGAAAACCACTCAATTTCTCACCATTAAGTATGTATATTAGCTGTAGGCTTTCGATGGCTAAACTTTGTCAGATTGAGGAATTTCCCTTTTTCTAATTTGCTGAAAGTTTTTTAAAAATCATACCTTAATGTTGAATCATATCAAAAGTTTTTTTGACTCTGGAAATTATTGTATGTATATTCCTTTATTGGATTAATATGTTGATTGTGCTTACACAATTGGTTTTATACATTTAAACTGCTTTGCATTCTTGGTATAAACCTTCCTTGGCCATAACATATTTGTTTTCTAAATATATTATTGTATATTGCTTACTAATATTTTGTTAAAAATTTTTCCTCTTTTTTTCGGGGTAGGGAGCCCTGGTGATTGAACTCTGGGCCTTGTGCTTGCTAGGCAAGCACGTTACCACTGAGCTCAATCCCAACCCCTTGCTCTACGTTTATGAAGGATATTATCTTTCATTTTCCTTTTTTGTAATGTCCTTGTCAGCTTTTGATAACAGGGATATGATGAGTGTCTAGCAGTATGTTTGGTTATTATCTATATATTTATCTGAAACATGCACATGCTGAGTTTGCTACAAAATAGAAATGTATGGTCTCTTAAAGAAATTATTCATTAGGAATAAAATGTTAAGAGGATGGATCATTAATAGCTCTGGTCAAATGTTAACAGAAATCTTCCCTAATCATATTATCTGATAGAATATTATCCACCCTCCATCTTAGTTTCTTGCCATATTTTTATTTGCATTGATCATTACCCAACATACTACATATATAAAACATTATATGCTTTTCTCTGCCACTAACAAGTACTTCCATGAGAAAAAGTTTCTTCAGTATTTTCTTTTTAACTCTTGGCTACTGGTTAGGATGGATTCTGGTAGATTTTCTCAAACATGTAGGTATAGAGAAAGACCGCAAGAGACACCAAGGACTGGTTTTCCAGCTGAAATGAGCCAGGCAAAGATCGCATGCTCTGGGTAAATTTTAGGGCCTGGATGTGAATACTGGCCCCACCACTTACTAACAACGTGACTTTAAGCAAATTGTGGAGTCACTTTTTGCCTCAGTTTTTAAATCTGTAAAATAGGGTAAGAAGAGCACCTGCCTCAAGGGATCATAATAAGAATTAAGGGAATTAATACTCGGGAAACATTAAGAAAACAACTCGACTTGTAATAGGTAAACCCTAAATGCTTACAAAGTAATTGGTATGCATACTGTTGAGATCACTGTGCAGCCATTAGACCCTCGGCAGTAGAAGCAGGGCTGCTCTTCAGGCCATCTATTCTTTTTGTTACATGCAAGGTCAGGCTCATCTGCTTGATAGCTCTTCCTATCCACATCTCAGCTGTAACCAGGACCGAAGTTTGCATTATAATTTCATGTCAATAGGATGCTCCTTTGAAGCCGTGTGGAGTCGGCACAGCTAAAGTCTACCTCAGGCCAGATGGTCTACTGAAATGAAGTCAGAATGAGGTTCTTTATGAGAAACTATTGGGAAATATCCAAAAAAAAACACTTAGAAGAGTTTATATACAGGATCACAATTCATTTGGAGGTACAGTGAACTTATATGTCTCATTTCAGTACGAATTCTCCTTCCCTAGAGAGTCAACAGGAGCCATGTCCATGGGCCTTGCAGGTGTCTTCTGCTTTGTCCTTTCCTGTGCTGAGCTGAGCTGCACTGTTCCTAGGTCCCATGCTGTCCCAGGTGAGCAGCCAGCATGCGGGGGTGTTGACTAGTTGTCCTGAGGCAACGCGGCTTCTCTCACTTCTGCACAGTGCTCTGTGTTGAAAGTACAGATGCTTGCTGCCCTGAGAAGGAACAGGCCCCCGCTGCTGCTGCTGGTCTTTCTCCGCTCCCACCGATCTGCACCCTCCACACTGCACACAGATGCTACACTTTCTTCTCAGCGCATCAGCTCCCTGACTGCCGAGCAGGAAACCCTCTTCCTCGGGGGAGGAAAGTGTTTATTAAGCACACTTCAAGTTCAAAGCCTTATTGTAGTTCGTCTGCCTGGAACTTCAGAGTCCTGTCTTATGCAACCAAAGTCCCAGGATCGAAGCCAACCTCCAGCAGGACGGTGCTACCTCCCTCTCTACTGTTAATAGTGATATATGTCACATTAGTGAAAAAAGTCCAGTCAAAATTCATAAAAACTTAAACTTATATGTGGAAACCCCCACCCTATATTCTTAATGGGGAAAAATGAACAGTGTCTCCCGAGATTGGAAACATACAGATGCTGGTTCTCACCGCTTTTATTTAAATCACACAGCTTCTCGGATCTGCAAGGCAAACCACTTAGTTATAACCAGGTTCAGGATCTTATGTGGGCCTGATTTAACCCAGTTCTTTTGACTTCTCTGAACATTTACCACTAACTTCTGGGAAAAAAAGAAAAAACCCTCTTAGAACCATCCTTGATGATATGGTCCATGAAGACCAATTCTTTTCGGTTTGGTCCTTAAATTCCTTCCAATAGTTTGATATTTTCAAGATTCTAGTGGAAGAATCCAGAGACTGAGCCATAGACTAGGTAGGGTAGCTGGGATTTGTCTCAGCAATGTAGTACAGATGGTAGCAAGGAAGAAAGGAAGGAAGGAAGGAAGGAAGGAAGGAAGGAAGGAGGGAAGGAAGGAAAGAGAAAGAAAGGGAAGAAGGAAAGAGTGAGGGAGGGAGAGCGGAAGAAAGGTGTTAAACAAGCTCTGAATCTGGGGTGTAGGATAGGCCTTTGAGGTCCCAGAATAAGTGCTAATTCTATGAAGCCTTATCTTTTATTTAAAAGAATAATCATATTCACATATATTAGGAGTACTGAAATACTATTTTCTATGAAGACCAGTAAAAAACATAATCAAAGGAAAAATAAAGATTAGACACTATAGCCAGACACTCTGAGAGGCTGAGGCAGGAGGATGGCGAATTGGAGCCCGACTTGGGCAAGGTAACAGCTTAGCAAGATCCTATTTCTAAATAAATAAATAAATAAATAAAGGGCTGGGCATGTAGCTCAGTGCGAAGGCCCTGTATTCAGTTCCCCAGTAACACACGCACACACACACACACACACACACACCCTGTATTAGACACTGTTAGACAACCCTCGGTCTTACTGCCATCTTTCCATAAGCACTTGCACTAGTCACATCTGCCACAGCCTTTCCTGCCATGGTCCCTGCTCAGAGGCCACAAATGCACCTCACAGCCAGAGGTGATGACCAAGGTTAGACAGCTGACCAAATCCTTTGTCAGCCAAACTCTTTATGTTATGAAGACGAATGAAGAAACAGAAAAAGCAGCTGCCAGAACCGAAGACCACGTGGCGCAGGTGTGGTGGCCATGTATGGCATGAGCAGATGCTGGAACACGCAGATGGAGAAGATGGGGGGGCATGAGACACAGAGACATGGAGGGAGAGAGACAGAAAGAGAGAGACAGAGAGAGACACAGAGAGAGAGAGAGAGAGAGAGAGATGATGTTCTCCAGCTGTAAGGGACAAACGGACAAACAGGCCTCAGCTCTGGGGATTCCATGTTCTTTTCTATCCTTAGCACCTAGGAGAACAGAATCTTTACCACACGCTGCCCTTTATTTGGAGGAGTTGGAGTGGTGTACCTCAGGGTTAGGGTTAGGGTTAGGGTAGGGTTAGAGTTAGGGGTTAGGGTTAGGGTTAGACAACAGCCCCTTCAGTGCTTTGAGTGGGCTGAATATCTCACCTGTACAGATTCCCCAGAAGGCCACTTGGTTGGCCTATTGGCTTAAAATAGTAGCTATGACTACGATTTTACTTCATCTTTTACTTCGGGTGCAAGTGTTTTCTACTGTGCAATTTCACTTACCCTAAAAGTACTGGTTTATGTTTATTTTCTTTAATGACAGAAAATCAAATTTCTAGAAGCCCACCAGTCTTACAGTTCAGAGGAACTACTGAACACAGTGTGCTGAAGGGAGACCGGAAGGGCTCTATTCACACATCTCTCTTGTCCTGTCAGTCCCTGAATTTTTTCTGAAGTCATTTTGGTCTTCCAAATCGTTGATTAAAGTACAGATATCTAGGCCAATATTTCCCAGAGTGCATTCTGCAAAATTCTAATCGCGCAAGGTCCTTCATGGAAAAACATAAGGGAGGGAGACAAATGAATAGTAGCCACAGTGTACAGTGTCTCCTGCTTGCCAGTCAGAGGCTGCTGAAGTCTGGTGAACACTTTCAGCTCTCACACTGGGCTTCAAGCGCTCACGGGGCGTTAGACATGCCATTGCTCTTGCGGCCAGTGCTTCTCTGCTTTCTGTGGGACAGGTAAGCAGAGATTCCGACAGACAGATGGACACTGCTTTCATTTCTCCTTTGCTTTCCCTAAGAGATAGAGGCATAGAGAGGAAATGGAGATGGCCATTCAAATATATTCACTATTTGTATATATATATAATATTCAGTATTTATATATATATATATATATATATATATATTTTCACTGTTTACGAAAACCTTTTTCTTCCTTTCTTCCTCTTTCTTTGTGGTGCTGTGAGGGTCTCACGCTTGCTCCCCAGGAACCGTACCGCAGGGTCTCACGGCCAGGCCCTAACTTCCGTGTGTGAGATACCCTATCGCTGGCAGAGAGAGGAAGGCAGCAGACAGCGAGGACTTGAGAAGGAATGTGGCGAGAGAAGATGACTCAAAGACCATACATACAGGGTTAAGAGCACAGTTTTAGAATCAGACAGACCTGAGGTGTCAATTATGGCATATTGATGATGTGACATTTGGGGAAGTATGTAACCTTCCCAGCTTCAGTGTACTTATGGTAATGACATCTAGCTTTCCAGGGTGTTGTAAGGATTAAATGAAATAGTATATGCAAAATGTTTGTTATTGGACCCCGTTCATAGTCACCAAAGTGAGCATTTAGTGAGTACTGTGTGCCAGGAATCACACTGAATGCCTTAAGTGTATTATTTCACTTAATCCTCAAAGTTACCTTTCAGGGTAGGTTCGTGTACTCTCGTCTTTATACCTCAGGAATCTGAGGGTTAGAGATACCAGGTGATGGTTCAAGGAAGTACCCAAACCAGACTGCCCATATACGTAATGTCTATCAAATTAAAAGTACTTTTTACATCGGGCCCTGCTGATTAAAAGCCAGTCCTGCCTCAAATCTTTCTGCTCGGCTCTGTGCTCTGAGGACCGCAGAACTGCAGCTGGAGTGCGGGCCACTCCTTTGTTCGCTGGCAGCAGGGCGTCGTCTTGGCGTCAGGATCCTAGGAATCCACACTGCGAGGCCTGTGGGGACTGCCCGGCGACAGTGGGAGTAGGGCGGGAGTAGGAAATGAAAACAGGCATTTATCCTGCTTTTACGAAAGCTGCCTCTCTTGAATGTTTCTGGCAACTACGCTGTGGATATCACTACCAGAGAACAAATGCCTCAGACATACCACACCTGGACATCACTGCCCTGACGCGGAGAATGCCAGAGAAATGACACCGAGTGGACAGGAACTAATTTCATGTGTCCTGCAGTAGAGGTTCATTTAACACCGGCAGAGGGAGAGCACTGAATTGCTATCAGGCTTTGCCACACATGACTAAGAGTAGTACCTCCAAGCAGAAGAAACTGCCAGGCGCTTCCCCACCGCCGCCTTCATCATTTGCTTCTTGTCCTCAGCTTTCCTCCTGCAGGGGAAGGCTGCCTGCGATCGGCGTGAAAGAAGGCTGCTACCTGTCCGAGGCTCACCTCTCCACAGCCTGCAATCCCCGAGGCGGGAGCCATCCGTATCACGTCAGGTGCAAGGCTGGGATCGGCTCTATGGGGACGAACGTGTGTCAGCCCCGTCACTGTGAACCGGGAGATGAGGTCCTGGGGCTGGCCCAGCCTGGGTCACATGCCCGCCCGCCTACAAGGCCCTCTGGTCAGCAAGGCCACCAGATGGAGGTGTCCCATTTATTTATATTATCGTTTACCTGAAATGCAGACTTTGGTTCAGCGATCCGTATTTTAACAGACAACTCTGGCTCCAGAATCCCAGAGGATGGGCCAGAGCAGTGCCTGACAGAGCCAGTGGTTGCAGTCCAACAAAAAGAAAATTTCTTAAAGACACAAGTCAGCTCAGTCCTGTTGGTTTTGTATTCAGGCCCCAAAGCCTAGACCTGTATGCAATTGTGGGAGAGACGCTGTTCTCTCTGGCTGAGTTCTGGCGACCACCTGTTGGTAGGGTCAGTCCACTCTCCTGGCACATCGCATAACAGCCTGAAGCTCTACATTGACCACTTTCACCACCACTGATTTCTGTGTCCAAAAGCTGTTGAAATTCTGCTTACAAATTTAAATTTGTTTTTTTGGTCAAATGACCATTAATGAATCCAAAGAGGTCACAGTGTGTATGCCATTTATGCGTTGGGATTTACTATGTTCAAAGTTAAATATAACATTTTAGCTCAAAACAGAATGAAAAGACTAGCTGTCTTTTTTTCTTTCCCTTTTCTTCTTCTTTTTCCTTAACAAACCAGAATATGTTTTTTAAAATGTTGAACCAAAAAAAAAGAAGTGTTTTGCCAAAGGCCTATACTGTCAATTCCTATTGCAGAAATTAGTCTATTTAATTGAAAAATATTTAAGGGAACTTTAGCCAATGGCTCAGATATTGCAAATAATATCAGATAGTATTAAATTATTATACAAAAGGAGGATTTGGATGACCGCCTGAAATATACTGAAATGTAATTTATTCTTGAAATTCAGGCTCAAGAATCATGACCTTGAGGTATATTTAAAAATGAAGATACAAAATTTCCATTTCCCCTTCTCTTAGTCTTCTAGCAATCCTCTAGCCCTCTCTTCGAGTCTCATCCTCATATAAAATGTGTTAAAGATGTGGAAAAATCTAAAATAGCAGTGTCTAACCAAAATATGTCAGCCAAGTATATAATTTAAAATTTTATAGTAGCAGCTTTAAAAAAAGTAGAAAGAAACAGATGAAAAAATTTAAGTATCCAAGATATCTTCAACATGCAATGAATATAAACTTATTCATGAGATATTTTACATTCTTCATATATATTTTATGCTTTTTATACTTATACTTTCAATTTTTAATTGAAAATATTTAAATATCATAAAATTTACAGGAGAAAGTTAATTTATAGACCCACATCGTTCCAAAAATATTTCATAATTTTTCCATAACTAAACTGAGTTTCAGTTTTTTATTCAAATGTGAATGAATTGAAATTAAATAAACAATGCTACATTTGGGTACCATGTTCAGCTGCAATATTTAGTAGCATAAAACTAGGGTTATTCACTTCCTGATGGAATTTCAGAAAATCATTTCAGCCTTAGCCAAACCAAATGTGAGCAATTCCTTTACGTTTCTAAAGATTCTTACTATTTTAGTTTTCTAGGGCTGCCGTAACAAACTACTGCCGAGTTGTTGACTTAAAGCTACACAGACTTACTGCAGGGTGATTCTGGGGGTCAGAAGTCGCCACCGCGGAGGCGCGCGGCCCAGAACGCGGGCGAGCAGGAGTCCGGGCCAGGCGGTGGGCCCTGGAGCTGCCTGCGGCCCGGGCCGGCCCGTTTGGTAGGTGGTGGCGCGATCCCATTACACTTTCGTTTTCGTTTCCCTTTCCATGCCGTAATTTGCCATCTATACACCTTTTTTAGAGAAATTTATCTTAAAATCTCTTGTCCATGCTTAAAGGTTGGTTGTTTTCCTGTGATTCAATTTGGAAAAAATTTTTATTAGTACGTGCTTGCAGTACATGCAGTTTACGATCATCTTGGGGAGCGGGCACGTATACATAGTACAGCTTATTTCTTTTTTAACCACCCCTCCGTCCTCCTTTAATTCCCCTTCCCCCATTTTCATTCTTGTTGATATTATTAATCCCAGCCCATGTTTACGGCATACAGTGTTTGCATTCATTGCGGTTATTAGGTCCATCTCTTAGTCCTTTATCAGATAATATGACTTGAAAATGCTTTCTCTAAGTGCTTGTCTTTCAATTTCAAGAGTTTCTCTTTTCTTTCTTTCTTCTTCTTGGTTTTCGTTTGTTTGTTTGCTTCCTCTTTTCTTTTTAGTCCTGGGGATAGAACCCAGGGTCTCACACAGGCTGGGGATGTACCACTGGGCTACCTCCCCAGCCCAACAGTGTCATGCAAGAGCCAAGTTTCCAAGGTTGAAATAAAATTTGCCAATATTTGCTTTTTTTTTTATTATCCTTTTGAGGTCACATTAACAAAACTTTGCCTAGCTAACGTCACAACATTTCCTCCTTTACTTTCTTCTAGAGGTTTTATAATTTTACCCTTAGATCTGTGATCCTTTTGGAGTTGTGTTTTATACATGGTACAAGGAATGGATCTCTGTGTGTGTGTGTGTGTGTGTGTGTATACATGGGTGTCTAAATTTTACACTAATTTAAAAAATAGACTTCTTTACTAGACTGCATTTGTATCTTTGTTGAAAATCCGTCAGTTCTATTTCTAAACTCTATTCTGTTCCATCTTTATGCTGATTAATAAAATCTTGAAATAATGTAAATTCTCCAGTTTTGTTGTTTTTAAAAGTTCTTTGGATTATTTTAGGGGCTCTAACCTTTAGGATTAGCTAGCACCAATTTCAAAACCCAAAATACCTGAAGAATTGGGATTGAGTTGACCTTTGGGACAAACTGACATTCCAACAACATTGTGTCTCTGAACCTTGAACACAGCACATCATACCATTTATTTAGGTATTCTTCAATATCTCTGTAATATTTTAAAGATACTACCATGTAAGTCTTGCATGACTTTTGTTAGATTTAGCCTATTTATTTTTGATGTTTTAAAATATTCTATTTTTTATTGTTGCTGACATACAAATACAACTGATCTTTGTATGTTGATTTATATCTTCCAATTTTGCTAAGCTCAATGACTGAGTCCAGTAACCTTTTCTGGATTGCATTGTAGACTCTACACAAATGATATATGAATAAAGAGAGGTTTGCCATTTCCTCTCCAACCTTAAAGCCTTATTTATTTGTTTATTTATTTTTATTATTTGCATTGGTTAGAACCTCTAATACGATACTGAACAGAAATTAGAAATGGCCAGAGCAGACATCTCTGTCTACTTGTGTCTTTTACCCTATTTGATTTGGATTGTTTCCATTGCTATGACTTCACATTAGGTAATCTTTTCTTCTGTGATGTCTAATCTGTTGTTCATCCCCTTTCCCCACTGCACTGAAACAGCAAGCTGGGCGAGTCTCACAGGCCGACAGGAAGCCTGCAGGAAGTAGAAAGGAAGGAGGAAGGTCCTTGTTCCTGCTGTAACCTGGCAGCATCTCTTCAGTGCTCCTTCTTACCAGCCCCTAACATAAGGCTACCAAATAACACAGAAACGTGCTTTTCAGTCTCAAATCCAGTCTCATAAAGTATAGAAGAATGGATATGGGGTTGAGAAAAAATAATAACTTCATACATGCGGTGGATCCAAGTTGGGTCAAGTTAGCTAAACTGGAACTGGTGTCCCAGAATTCCTTTCTGCTCACCAGAGCGTGCTGGAGGACAGAGGAGCCGCAGGACCACGCTCCCTTCGTGCTCTGAAGGTTGGAGAGAGAGGGGCGCTGTCGTGTCTCACGCGTGTGGCTTACCGGTCTGGTGCAGCATTACCTGGATCCACAGGAACTCCAGCTCCTGCTGCTTCCTGCTTCAGCTTTTCTGATGCCTGCGCCTGGTGCATGTTTATCTTCGAGATAAAGCACACCAGCTCGTCCTTAAGAACACCTGCATCGTTGGAGCTCGAGATGGTTGGGGAAAACGTGGATTCTAGTCTGACCTCGTGATTCAGACTCAGCCTCGTAGATTCCGGTTTGTCTTTACCTCCCTCGTTTCATATCTGTCTTTGCTTCTCAACTACTTGCTCTACAGAGTCAAGGTTCTAGCACTAAAGAAACACCAGCCTCATGTAGACTCCTATCAGCCCCACAGCATGTGTGTGTGTGTGTGTGTGTGTGTGTGTGTGAGAAAGAGAGAGAGAGAATATGCATATCCTGGTATTTTACTTATCTTCTGATCAAACCTTCACAGACGCTGTGTGTTAAAGGTGCCTCACCACGTGTTTGTTATTCCCAAGGGGCCACTGTTCTGCTAGGATCGAATCCTGCTGTGGTAGGGCAGCTTTTGGCCACACGTAGGGCCCTGACACAGCTGTGAAGCGCAGTCATTGCCTGTTCTCCAGCTGCCTTGACCGTGTTGGTCGCTGGCTCCACCAGTCCTGCATGGAATTGCACCTGTGGATCTTAAGAAGGAATATTTTCTTCCCTTTTTGTCATAAACTGTAAGGTTATCTATGCGGGTTAGCCAGAGCCATCTTTTTAGACATTTGGAGTCAACCTATTTCATTTGTTTGTTTTTCAGCAGAACTGCTGAAAGAGCAACAAAAACAAAAGAGAGCAAGAGAGGGAGGGAGGGAGAGAGAGAGAGAGACAGCAGAGCAGAGCTGTCCGGCATGTGAGTGAGTCCACCATGCGACTAGACTTCCGGGCTGAGCTGGGCTACTACACTTTCAGTTTTATAAGCCTCTCTGTTAACCTCCCTGTTTTCTTAAAATAACTTGAGTTTGGCTTCAGCCACTGGTAACAAATAACTTCCGACTAGTGTTAAATTTACATCCACCTTGTGGGTTCAGTAAATTTTTTCCATTTTGTAAATGAGAACTCAGTGGTCCAAAGATATTAAATGACTAATTAGATTTACAAAACATATGGCTTCTAATGAGTCACAGTACAATTTTTATATTCCCAGATATTATAATGCCAAAGCTAAATACATTTTTACATGGCTGCTGAAATGAGTCTAAACTATATCCATAGGCATAAAATGGAAAGTACAACATTTAAGAATAGATATTCTACAAAGGTTATTAAATTATTCGTGATAAAAGGGGGCATCAAACAAATCCTGATACAAACAAATGACCATCAAAGCCAGGAAACTATACCCTGTGACCCAAGTGCAGGTTGCCACTTGTTTTTGTAAATAAAGTTTTATTGGAACACAGCCCTGCTCATTTATTTATGGATTGTCAATGACTGCTTTTCACTACAATGGCAGAGCTGAGAGTGGTCAGAACCCTTATAGCCTGCAAAGCCTAAAATTTTTACTATTTCATTTTACAGAAAAGTTTGCCAAACTAGTCCAAGTCATCTCTAAAGTTAATGTTTTTTTTCTTTTTTCTTTTTGGTGCTGAGGATCGAACTCGGGGCCTTGCGCTTACAAGGCAAGCGCTCTAACCACAGAGCTAAATTCCCAGCTTGCTAAAGTTAACGTTTTTTTCATTCCTCAGAATACTAATTACAGAGTATGTCTTAGTACACCACATAATACCTATCCCTGTAGTATACAGTTTACTCCAGACTGTGGACATGCCAGCACACTGGTTTATTAGACTGTTGCTAAATTTTATCAGCTGTATAAATAACATCGCCAAGCAAACTGGTTACAAATAGCCTGGTTACTGGCATTCTCCCTTCTAGATTTGTAAATTCTATTGTGCGCCTTTTTTTAAAATGCAATATATCTAAACGTAACACTTGTGTGTATTGGAAACAGGAAGCAGTGAGGCCAGACCCTTTCCTTTTCCCTCTGACAGCCAGAAGGGGAGGTGACTGACTGACAACTGTCCCCCCACCGCCTGTTGCTTCCCCAAAGTGACCTGGGGTAATTAGCCCTGACATCTTCCTGCCAACTCTGTGGTGGCTTCAACGGCCACCTGCCAGGCCATGCTGACAGGAACCACCACGTGCATGACAGCCACAATGCTCCTACCCAACTCCCATCACTCTAGGAGCTGCTGCCACCACTCTAAAGAGTGACCAGGAAGCCATGCTTGACAGGCAAGATGGAGAGGGACCAGGGCCTATTGTTGATATCCCCCAAATGCCTTGATCCCAAGAGTTCAGGGTCAGCAGTCTGGCCCTTCTGGAGATTCCTCAAAGGCAAGAACAACCGTGATTTCAACCCTCTACATCTGGGGAGAAGCAGAAGCCTGTCCTGCCTCTGGTGGGATTCTACGAAAATGTCCCTACGACAGTTGAGGTGTCCTTGACTCCCCCAGTCACTCAGGAGATATCTGCCTTGGGTGCAGCAGGCTTGAAACTCCGATCAATCCCGAGTGACTTCACCCCATGGCCACTCCTGGTGACTCCACCCCATAAGCTCCATTCTGTCCCTCTCTGTCATTACTTCAAAAGTTCCCAAGCAGGTCAGGGAAATGCACAAAACTGAACACGTGTGCACCTGCTGTGCAGACGCAGTGCTCCCTTACACTCCTCTGGGGGGTCAAGGAGGGCCCCCTCCTGGGTACTATCCCCCTGAGCTGCAGCACAGGTCCACATTCCTCGCTCAGGTGGTCCTTTACATCTCCTCCCAACTCTTACCTTGGGTACTTCTACAGAGCAGGCCACATTAAAAAGATGCAAACACTAGGGGCTGCTAGCCCTGAAGGGTTCCAGAGAGCAGCAGCAGAAACCAACTCAAACTGACAATGTCAACCAGCAATCATCAACACTGACCTGCAGAAGTAACTGGTGGCAACTGGGGGTGGTAACCAACAGCATTTGGCAGAGACCAACAGAGAGTTGGTCACTGCTGGAAGTGCTCTAGACACTGCTGGAAGTGCTCTAGAAAGCCACCAAAGGAGGTTGTGAATGTCAGCTACTATTGATAGGGTTTGGTTGAAGTACAGAGAACTGTAACACTAAGGGCTGAGGGCCACTGGCACTCAACTCCCAGAGCCACTAATGGAGATGTGCCTCACCAATTTGTGATTTCCATCTCAATAGAGCAAAAGAACCCACAGCTGACTGGTGACATATCTACATAGTCCTTTAACTGCTCAAGTCCTTCAAAATAAAGACTAGTCAAATACCATATGAAAGAGATTAAAAAAAAAGACTTTAATACATAAATAGTAGAGCAAATTTGTCTTATTCATTTCAAAGTCAGCTGCAGTGGAAAATTGTATGTAATTTTCTACTTACTATATTAAAATTGCAGAGTCTGAAACATTCATAATTTTAATAATATAATTTTTCCAGAAATGGGGAAATGAGTATTTTTACAAATACTTTAAAGATCTACTTTTTTTTAAATTGAAGAAGTTATTTATGTTTTCATGTAGAAAGCTAATGTGTTTAATTTTAGATACTCGGCAAAAGCTATCACCTATCTTTTTTGGGGGAAATGGCTGGGGATTGAACTCAGGGCCTTGTGCTTGCTAGGCAGGCACTCTAACCACTGTGCTAAATCCCCAACCCCTATCACCTATCTTTTGTAGAGAGAAAACACATGAATTAGACTGCTCCCTTTGGTTTTTTAGTAACATCTTCTCAGTGTTCCCCACTATGTAGACAATCCATCTCTTTATCTATCTAAAATATAGTCAGACACATAAATAAAACAAGAGGAAGATGCATAATCACTTTTGTTATTCAGTGCATGAACTAGTTCCAAAAGTTGGACATACACCCTTAAACAGAAACCTGACTACTATGTGAATAATAAACTTGATAATAAAACTTCCTTCTCTTCTTTCCTTCCCTCCCTTTGCCTTCTAATTTTCCTTTTTCCTGTGAGTAGATGAATAGCTGTTGGTATCCATGTTCTGTCTGGCTTTGAGGGTAAGAAAAGAGAAAAGTATATAAGAAAAAGAGAAGAAATGGGAGAAAAGACAGAAAGATTCTTCTAAGCTAATTAGTGATCAGATTATTTGATCATTAGATGATTTTAAAAGCTGCTTCTGTGCAGCCACAGAAGTTTTGTTCCATATTGGAGAGGCTGTGTTGGCAGCAAAAGAGACTATACAGGCAATTGGTGGCAAGGAGAGGGTGAGGCTACAGCAAAAAGAGAGCTACTCATTACAACTTTCCTTAGATTTTAATTGGACCATGTACTATATGCTAACAGTTTTACTCAGGTGCTGAGGTGGGTGTTCAAGTGGATTCTGAGTGAAGATTCTACCTGAAGGCCATGTAAAGCCAGTGAACAGAAAAGATTCCCTTAATAATTCTAGAAGATGTTCTCAAAATACAATTCCTGGAGCTGACTCATAAGCAATGGTCAAATCCTAGGATATCTATCGTAATTTTATTCAAGTCATTAAACAGTTACTGCAAATCAGTTATATATCAGAAACTGTCTTAGTTCCTTTTCTCATAGTTGGGACAAAATATCTGACACCTACAAGTTAAAGGAGGAAAGATTTATTTTAGCTCACGATTTGTAGAGAGTTCAGTCTTTCAGTGCATAGTTGGCTGGCTCCAAGGCAGGGTGGCATGGCAGAGAGCTATCATAGAGGAGAAACAGTCCATAGCAGGGCAGTCAAGAAGCGGCAAGCAGCCTTCTTTCTCTCCCTCTATATTTCATCCAGGCTAAAAGCCTATTGATTGGTGCTCCCCACACCCAGGGTGGGGCTTCCCTGTTCAGTAAATCCAGTCAGCCACACCCAGAACTACACTAATCCAATTAGGGGACTAATTCAGATATCACACAGCATTAATCCATATTCATACACCCTAGATCTAGCCATCTCTGAAAAGCCCCACCTATGAGCACACAAGGCTTTGGGGAGACATCTAGATACAAGCCATAACAGAAACCTGTAATACAATGAATGAAGTAAAGTCTTGGACCATTAGAAAGATGCACAGTCATGGCTGTGGCCTGATTCCCACTGGAGCATCTGACTCTGACAATGAATGAGACACATTTCATCTAAGAACAAGTGTGTTCAGAATTTTCTCTTTTTGTGTCCATAAAAGATCAAGGATCCAACTCTATGGTGGTAAAGGGGCAAAAATGGGACCCCCTGACAGCGAGGTACAGTGGTGTCCACCTGTGATCCCGGCTACTCAACAGGTTGAGGCGGGAGGACTGAGAGTTCCTTGTATCCGGGTGATTCAGCAAGACTTTGTCGCTGAATAAATAAACAAATAAATACAGATGTGGCTCAGTGCTACAGAGCCCCATAACCACACACATAGTAATAATAGTATTTCATGACAGCACACAGAGGAAAATGGCATACACCTATAAATCTAGATTTTGCTGAAAGAGCAGCTAACCTTTCTGAGAACTCACCACGTCTCAGGCAGCACATTAGGCAATTTACTTGGATTACGGGAAAGAGTAGTGGGAAAACAAAACTGAACAATATTTTGTCTTAAGAAAAATCTAAAGATACAGTGGGGAAGGAAGACATGTTGAGGTTGGGGAGGAGGAAAAATTTGTTTTTAAACTATATGTGCTACCGCTAAAACGACTCTCTCAACAGAGAGTACTTGTGTGATTCTTGAACTCAAAGAGCTACCTGGGTGAAAGATGTAGATTTCTACATGTTTAGAGGGATAGAAGACCAGAAGACAGAAGAATGTGTACCTTTAAGGAGGGGACAAAGTTACAGGAGGAAAAGTGAGGAATTAAGACATCATCGCAGCTCATGACAGGTAGCATTTCAAGAAGGATATGGATAATCAAGAGTGACAATTACAAAACACAGCTCAAAAAGAAGCAAAACAGTCACAAACATGTATACATGTATATATACATCACAACTGAATATGCGACACAAAAAGGTTTAGAAATGCAGAAACCTGACAAAATTAAAGTTGCAATTTTAAAGCATCTCTTTGAAGAATTAAATTTACTACATACACAGAGATAAAGACATAAATTAAAAAATACAAGCAATAAGAAGATAATAGCATCATGTATAATTTGTACCCTTACCAATACAGAGTGTGCGATTTTTGCATGATTACAAAAAATATAAAAATTGGTGATATACTTGAGTACCAAAAAAAATCTTAAAATGTTAAAATACAGAACACTCATAGAATATAATACAGTTAGGAATAAACAATAAAATGCTGACCTGAAATTATCTCAGCATTTTGGTCAGGATACATTCTTTCAAATAACCTCCGTATCAAAGAGAAACTGAAATTACATGCTGTCTTGAAAGAATTTAAAGGAGAATACTTTGCATTAAATATTTTAGTATTTAAAAAATCTAGAGAAAAATGTATAGTCTCAAGTTCCTTCATGTTTAAATTAAAAAAAAGTAGACTTATTTTGGGGGCTAAATTGTGCCCTCCCTCAAATGCTGAACCTGCAAAATCTCAGAATGCAACTGCATCTAAAGAGATCCCATTTGAAGAAGTAATTGAGATAAGACAAGCTCCTGTGTGTGGACCTCACATGACTGGCGAGCCATAAGACAGCTTGCCTGTGAGATTCTGTTGCTGCAGCCCTAACAAACTAATACACACGTAGTAAGAATTACTATAGAAAATGAAATAAACCAAGAAAGTAAGCAGTAGGAATTGACCAAAAAGATAAATAAATAAAGTTAAGATGGAAAACACAAACATAGAAAGAAAAACTGAAAATTGGTAAACAGCAATGAAATAAACTGCCTTCTATTAACCTGAATAGAAAAAGAAAAAGGAGAAAAAGGAAAAATACAAGATTAAGAATGAGAGGTAAGAAGCTCAAACCAAAAAAAGTGAAAGAGTTGAAAATAATGACAAGAATATGCCATGTGAATTCCTATGGCAGCAATTTGATAACCTAGAAGAAGTAGAGATTTACTAACAAAATAAGCAAAACAGACCCAAGAAGAAATTAAAAACAGTAATAGGAATTATATGACAGATTACAAAAGTTATTGAAGATGTACCATTAAAAAATCTGTTCATTTAGTATATGAAGATTTATCATTTAAAAAATGCTCAGTAGTCATTTCCAAGATCGCAAAGCAACTCCCAGAATGACAGGAGCGTAGCCGGTCATGGAGGAAGGAAGGAAGGATCCGGGAGGACGCTTCCCAGGAGGCCCATGAGTGTGCAGACCACCGTGTTACACTGAGAAGGAACCCACAGCCCTCCCTGGGGGTTGGAGGAAGCATCAGGACATGATGAAGAAAAGGAGGGGAGCCGATAACGAGACAGTTATTAACCCCAGAGAAAGCAAAGGCTTAAAAAAATGGCGTCGTAATACACAAAGAAGACCCCAGTAATGTTTACATTGTCAAAATAATGTAACCAAAATAATAAACATTGCAATGTACCTAAACTGGTAGAAGAGGAATTGTGTGTCAGGGGTGTGGGTAGCTTTAGAAGAGCCAAATCTTCATCTTCACTAGGTAGGTGGTATCCACAACGGAAATACAAAAACAAAAAAACAAAAAAACTGCATTGTTGTACACTTTAGAAGTACAGATATAAATTTCAGAAAAAAGAACCGAGAGAATTGAGAGTAGTTGCCACTAGAAATGGGTCTCATGAACATAGAAGGATGAGGCAGGATATTTCATTATAAGGCTTTTTCTTCCTCCTCCCTCTCCCCTCCCCCTGCTCCTTCTTCCTCTTCCTCCTTCACTTCCTCTTCCTCTTCTTCTTCTTCTTCCTCTTCCTCTTGTTCTCTCTCTCTTCTTTTTTTTCCCAAGACAGGGTCTCACCATGTGGTTCAAGCTGGTCTTGAACGCACTCATTATGTAGTTTAGGATGGCCTCAAACTTGCAGCGATTCTCCTGCCTCAGTCTCCCAAGTGCTGAGGTTAGAGGTGTGTTCCACCACACTTGACTTTCATTATAAGACTTTATAGTATAATTTGACTGCATTTTGATCATGAAAGTTACAGGATAGTGTTTTTAGTTTTTACAAGTTCCTATAGTCAGTTATGTATAAGGGGAAAGACCAGAAGTAGGGAGAATTTTTAGAAGGTATAATGGTCCAGGCACAGATGACAGCCTGTATGCCTGTGTGGTGCTGAGAAGCTAATGCGGGCCACACACGTGCCAGGCAAGCACCCTTCCCCTGAGCCACATGCCTCGTCCTAGATGTAGATAGATGATAGATGGATAGATCTTGCTTGTCTGGCATACTCAAGGTGCTATGTTCAATTCCCAGCACTGCCAAAAAAGAAAAAAAAAGAAAGAAAAGAAGAGTGGAAAGAAACTTTGCCTAGGGATAGAGTTTTGAGGATAAGTTGATAGAACTAGTTGCTAACTGACTACAGAGAAAGGAAAGAGAGTCATGAAAAACTCACACATTCCTGACTCTGTCAAGTAGTTGAGAATAGTAGAGTCCATTTACTGAAATGAGGGAATTCTGGGAATGACGTGTGGCTGAGAAATGGAAAATTAGTTTTGGACACGTTGAGTCTGAGTAAGTGGCTAAAGGGAAGCACTCTGGATCAGACTGCCAGAGTTCAAATCCCAGTGACCTTGAGTGAGATAATTCCTCTCCATGTTGAAAATGGAAATAACAATTGCACACACTTCACAGAAATACTGTAAAGATCAAACTACTAATCAGCAGGGATATTTGTGTGAGTCACTGATTTATTCCGAGTTCCTGGCAGAGTGCCTCACCCAGAGTGGATCTGAGGTAAAAACTGCTGAATGAGTAAACGAGTGAACGGATCCCCAGACACTTACGAGGAGGTATTAAACGGACACATATATACACTTCTGGAGATCAGGACCCGTTACAAACGAGGAATCACCAGTGAAAATGTATTACAGGTGAGAAAGCAGCTATAATAAAGGTTCACGGGAGAGAAAGACAGAAGAAAGGAGGGAAGGAAAATCTAATCAAGATAGCAGATGCATCAGTTTACAGGAAATACAAAGATAGAAGAATAACCTGAACCACACTACCAGGAAGCTGTCAACCAGAGTATGGGGGAAAAAAAAATCAAACCTAGTCTTTTCACAAACTAAATAGTTAGAAAAACCAGGGAGTAGGGGGCTAATTATAGATTGAGAGAAATTTAAGAAATAAAACAACTAAATATGATATAGGATCTTTTTGAATCCTGAGTTGAACAAACTTACAAAAAGTCACCTTTTTAGAATCAATCAGAGGGACTTGGACTGTGTTACATGATACTAATGCGAGTTTGTAATTTCATAGTTGTGGCAACAGCGTGTTATATTTCAAGTAACCTTATCTGTTAGATACGAGCGCTGAGGTATGTATGGTATCTGACGTCTGGAAACATATTTGTACATTGTCTAGAATTTAAGACAATAAGAAGCTGCTATATGTGATGGAGGGAGCTTTACAAACTTTGCCAAAATTGTGATGATTATTTAGTTTAACGGTTGCTGCATTAGAGTCAAAAGACTATTCTCTCTACTTCCATGTATGTTTGAAAAATGTCTAAAATTTATAAATAAACTGTTCAAAGTGTTAGCACGGTCCTTCAGATGGAAGAAAATGCACATATCTGCCCCTAGTTTTGGTATCGTTGGGCATTATTCAAGTTTGTTAACACGAGCATTGTTCTTTTGAAACTGAGATCTTACTTCTCCGCCTGGACAGACGCGGGGCTGTGGGGCTTAACGTGTGAAAATGGTAAAGACGGTGCCAGAGTAAACACAGATGAGAAGATGTTGTGAGAAGAAATAGATCTGAGAAGCCAGGAAAGAAATGTAACCTCTTGGGACGCAGCACATTCTCTGTGAGGTGTTTGGAAAGAAAGAGGGAGACAGAGTCCCTGGAAAGAAGTAAGAGTCATCCAGATGCCTGCAGGGCCAGGGGACAGTTTAGTGAGAAAGAAGGAAGGAATCATGAGCACTTTTTAAAACTTTTCCCAGCGCTGCAAATTGAACCTTGCTAGGCAAGTGCTCAACCATTGAGCTACACCCGCGGCCCGGGAAGCGGAAGCATTTTTAAGATTTCCTCCCTCTCCTTTGGTACGCCGCGTGTCCAACCATACATGACGCCCTGAATGATCTATGGAGACTTAACTCACCGTCTGCTGGACACGACTGGTCCACCGTCCTGCCTGCTAGAGTGGATGTGTCATGAGGGGAGGGACAGGCCCAGCAGTCCCTCCACACCCATCCCCCCACACCCCACGCTGTACCGTCTGGCACACCGTGCTCAATAAGTATTATTCCACCAATTGATTAAATGCCTTTTTCAGTTTTAAAATTGCTTCCCAATCCTCTCTATCCTGTCTACGTGATAAAGGTTTGTTTTTATTGAGAAATGGCAAATAAAGGCTTTAGATCCCCTGAAGATTAAATACCGAAATCCTCATACCAATCGTTTGTTCTTATGGGACTGCCTGAATTCGAAGGACATTTTAATGCCCCGTAATGCTCGATTCTGTGCAGGGATGTACTGGCTCAGGTTGACATTGCTGTCTTTCTTTCTCCACCTCCCCGCTAAGGAACATTCAGGGTCATCCAGGACTCCGGCTGCCGTCTGGGGAGCCAAGACAGCCCTGGGTGTGTGCCCCAGCTCCCACACAGCACCGCCGCCCAGCAGGAAAGAGCTGGTTTCTGTAAGGTAGTATTTCTCTCTTGAGAAAGTACAGTTTGCGACTCTGGCACTATCAAATTTCCAGGTCAGCTTTGCTTGCTGGGAAAAAGAATCCTTAGGAAGAGAAGTTGCTCCCTGGAGGGAGAGGAAGGCGACAATCCCCCCTGAAGTGACCCTTGTCCCTGAAGGACGGCAGCGATGAGCCCGCGGGAGGCCGCCCAGTGCCGGCGAGGTCTGGGGGTCATAGACTGGAAGAGGCCTTAAATGGGGCAATTTGCAGGGCCCTCTGGGAAGCCTTCGCACAGGGACCGGCGCGGCGGCCGGCCATGTGCTGCTCACTGTCCAGGTGTTGGAGCTGCTGGAGGATTAGCAGGGTTTTGCCCTGGCTTTGTCGCCTTGCGCCGTTTCCAAGGCCAAAGGAAGAGAGCTGAGGGCTCTGCTAAGGAACAAGGAAAATCACAAGGAAAACACCCTCCGTCCCACCACCAAAGGGCTTCCCTGCCCTGGCATTGCCATCTTCACTGCGCCACCTCAGGAAGGGGAGGGAGCTGAGTAAGAGCAGGGCCGGCCTGCCCCAGGGACTTAGCCGAGTGGTTACAGCACTCGCCTTGCAAGCACGAGGCCCTGAGTTCCATCCCCAGCACCAAAAAGACATACACACTTACTATGTTTGCAGCCTCACTCTGACCAGTGGACATGCCAAGGCCGCTGATTTGTGACCTTTCAGGTTTATCTCGGATATCTGAAAATCTAGACAGACCCAGCAAAGGGAGAGAGAACGACGACTTGATGTAGAATTGCGTCCTGGGTGGCTGGTTGTCTTTGAGGTTCGCAACGTCATTATTAGGTCGTGTTTACTGAATGTCTTTCCTGTTCTGTTATCTGTCTTTTCACATGTGTGCTGTTTTTGATTTTTAATTGCTTTTATTCACCAAATGTCTTCTTTGTTGTATTATCTGGTTTTCAGGTGTGTTCTCTTCTTCACCGCACTGCGAAGAGAGTCCGGCCTCCCACAGCTGGTGCGCGGTGAATTAATAACCCCAGAACTGTGGCGCGCCCTGCCCGGGTTGGACTGAGACTCTCCATAGCAAGAGATGAGCATTTCTTCATATCTTCATGCTCAGCCAATGCTTCTTAATACGAATGAAATGATTGGACTTTAAAAGAAAAGCTATAACACTAAAAATTTATTGGACAAGCTCAAATATTTTGTCATATCAAATAACTTCAGTTACTCAGAACATTAATTCAGTGTCCTCCTGGTTTCTGAAAACAAGCAAGTGAACAAATAAATCTTTGGTTTTTTTGTCATTTAAAGAAGTTATATATTAGTGTTACATCTCTAGAAATAACTATGTGGAAAGGCAGGTATTCCGAGTGTGTTCATGGAAGGGGTTCACCGTGGAAAATATTTCCAAAAAGTACAACATCAACAATAGACTGAACAAACAATAGACTGATCGGTTGAGTGCAGGTTATAACATTTGGGGTTTTTATATTTCACATTTTACCATTTTCCCCCATATAAATACTGGATGGAAAAATAATTTGATTTTTCTTCAAAGAAAGTTGAGACTGCTTTGCTTGTGGCCAAGCATAGAATTAAGTAGAATCCCGTAATAATACAGTTCACTAAATAGATTCGGATAAGCTGTGGGGCAAATCACACGCAACAGAAGGTCACAGCCACAGCAGAAGACAGGGCTATTTGGTTCTGTCCAAACCAATGTTTAGAAGAAACACACTCTATTTTCTCTGGAGGCTTTTCCTTTCCTTGTGAGCAATACCTTGCTCTGCCACCTACATTGTCACTGGAGTTTTATCAGCGTTAATAAACTGTATACACTGTCCCAACCGGCTCAGCTGCTCGGACAGAACACTGGAGATCGGGTGGCTGAAACCACAGCCATTTATTCCTCGCAGGTCTGGAGGCCGGAAGTCCAAGCTCAGGGTGCAAACACGGGGGGCTCTTGAGAGGGCTGCTTCTGTTGCACCCTCCCTGCCCTTCCTCCTGCACACACTGAGCCGGGGAGCCCCCAGCTGCTCGTCTGTCTTTGGAGGCATTAATCTCACCGCGCGCTGGCCCTCACAACCTCATGTAACCCTAATTTACCTCCTGAAGCCCCACCTCCAGACACCGTCACATTGGGGGCGACATTTCCGACACACGAGTTGGGAGGATACAAACATTCAGCACATACGATAGGTAAGTAATTTGCAGGTTCTCTTGGTCATTTAGGCACCTGCATGAACGCTCAAGCATGAGGCATGTGTGTATGCAGATCACCAGCCTCCCAGAGTGCTGGGATCACACTGTGTTCATCTCCCTTGTGCTTTTACTATGCCGTTTTTCTCTTGGTTTCCCACTTGTTTTCTGGAAACACCCTCATCCTCCCAGACAGAGGAATGAGCCCTCACACAGAGGCTGTGTTCTTCTCCAGGGCTGCATCCTTGGACCTCATCAGCAATTATTCTACAGCTGTCCTCCGAGTGATCTCCTCCAGTCCCATGGTGGCTTCTGTCACAGGCCAGTGATGAGCTGCTGATTCCCAACGTTCTTCATCTACCTCCTAGATTCCCTGTCTGTTGGATGATCCCACTGGACTCCTCATCTTTCCTTTGCTCTCCTTCCGCTTGGTGCCCCAGCCCCTCTCCCTAGTTGGATCCAAATTCAAGGGCCCTGTTCTGCATTGACCTCGCATAACTGGTCCTTCCATGGTCTGGTCTCTTTTCCCGGGAACAGTCTTCCTGGGGGGCATTTTGAAAACAGGGGTGCTGTGGGCTTGGCTATCACACAGACTGGCAGAGTGTGAGCCGTTACACTGCGGGTCCAGGGAGGCTGCAGCTGTATATTGCACACAACTCTCAAATGTCCTGCACACAGTGACTTTTGTGCTGCTGCTAAAGCGATTACATATTTAAAACATCTTTTTATTTCTTTTTTATCATTAGAGCCCTTCGTTGAATTTTTAAAATACTATGTATAGATATGTTGTATTACTATGAATTTCATTTCAGCATAATAAAAATGATGGTAGGAATTATTGCTATGCAAAGGCAGGTTCCTCAGATGCGCCTAGAACCGCCCATCTCTAACACAGGTCACCAAGAGACAGCTCGCACACCTACACTGTGTGAAACCGCTGTGCCTCAGATCGCCAGGCATCTTGTGCTCCATCTGGTCATGTTCGGCCAGTTCGATCTAGGGTTGCCAGCTAAATTCACATTTCAGATGAATAATGCATCATATTGTAATATAGGTATGTCTCAAGCAATAGCTGGGATATACTGTCACTAAAATATTTTCATTTTTTATCTGCTATTCAAATGTAACAAGAGGGCCTAAATTTTCATCTGCTAAAATTGGGCAGTTCCAGGTTTTCTTTCTCTTCTCCTCTCTTCCTTTCCCTTTTTCTTCTTCTTTTGCCAGTGCACAGACTCAATAGCTTTTTACCCTAAAATCTGTGCCTCTGAAAAGCAGGGGTCTAGACTGGCGCCCAGCCCAGGTCACACAGCCCACCCTCCAAGTATGGCCACTAATGAAACTTGCTGAGGCTGGCAACTCACAACAAAGATGAGAGGGACTTACTCATTGTAGCTATTAAAAATGGAAACATAAGTGAGAAATCAAAGGCTCACATATTTCACAACAAACGACCAACCAGGCAAGAGATACTTTTCTTTGGTGAAGTGAAGATTTTCTGTGTGTTTTCTTACCTTGGACCAGCTGAAACCCCAAGAAGGGTTTAAGTAGCAAACACACACACACACAGACACGCCAAAGAACAAATTTCTAAAATCCACATTCTTCTCTTCCCTCTTTTCTGTCAGTTTTTCCCTTAGTAGTGATTATCCCGCAAGACAGAGAGGAGGAGAAGGGGATGGCAGAGAGTGCGGGGATTAGGGACACAGGAGTCAGACGCACGTGAGGCAGGAATTGGCTTTGTGTGAACATTCGTCTTTCGTTTCTAAGACTTGGTCTAGGGTGTCAGGATGAGGGCAGAGGAACAGCCCTGTGCCACCTCAGAGGTCTGGGAACAGCTAAAAATCACGTATGCAAGTCACCAAGCGTGGCACGTGTGCAAAGTAAGTGTTCAAAAACCACGACATGTCCCCATCTGGTGTGACCTCCAGGGAGGGAGTGAAGAGGGAGGGACACTGCAGCAGGAAACTGGGCGACGAGTCCCACTCGGCAGAGAGCAACTGGATGGATTACTGAGGCCTCCGGTGCCGGACAGCAATGCATTACTGATCCTTCGCTTCGCTCATCCCTCAGGTTGGCCCCACACACAATCTGAGGGCTCTTGGTGAGCGACAGCTGTCCTCGGGCAAAAGCACGGTGCGTGGGTGTCGCTCAGAGCTCCGTGGCCTGCGTGGAGCGAGACACCGTCCCCATCCCGGCTGCCCCCCGGCTCTGAGGGAAGTCTTGCCTCCTGCTCCCTGGAACTGCGCGGAGGTGAGAAGGCGGGCTGGCCAGCAGAGGGGCTTCCCCCGCACACAGGCACACGGCAAGCGCGGCTCTCCGCTTGGAAAGGCCGGGACGCATCGTTGCCTTCACTCGCGTGTGTTCTTGACTTGCCAGGGCGCTTGGTGACATGGCTCCTCCGTGTCTGGTGGGCCTGGAAAGCTTATGGTGGCTTTCTCGGATACCAATCTGCAGCCACTCTCCCTGTCGCACCCCCAGAGAGAGAAGGAAGTGGTGTCCTCTCCCTCTCTCCCCCAATACGCAGCACACACACGAATGTACTCAACATTTTCATGGCAGATATTTGTGCCATCACCAAGCAGTTCCAGCTCTCTGCCTCCTGAGTGTACACCCTCCTGGCCCCTGCGGGTCGGTGGGGCCTGCAACAGGTTCTGGCCAGTGGAGTTTATGAGAAATCCTGCCCGTCACTTCTGGGCTTGTCCTAGCTGGCAGGTAGCCCTCTGCCCAGGCCCACAGGCTGCGCTGTCCCCCAGGGAGCCCCCACCCTCGAGACCAGGCTGTTCGTAAGTGCGCTCCAGGCAGCCAGCCTGGCTGTCCACTTCCAGAGCCAGACGCTCTTTGTCCGGCGGGCCCCATTTCTTCCTGCAAATAAACCCAGGAGGTAAGTGCTATTGTCATGCCCATTTTGCAGATGAAAAAGCCCCAGCTGAGAGAAATTAATTAACTTTCCTAAGAGCACCACAGATGGCGGGACAGTTCTCCCCTCCACATCTTCCTGGCTGCCCAGCACTCTGCGCTGAGGTGCTTTCTGAGCCCAAAGGAAAGAACATTCGCTCTCCACACTCCCCAGACACATTCGCATCCCGTCTACTTGTCTACTTAATTACAGACCTGAACTTTCCCGTCGTTTTCAAATTCCACATGTCTTTTAAAGAGGCAAATCTGTTTTTTGACCAACTGTCAGAGCATCACGGAGCACAGTTTAATGGTTGGCATTCTACAGCTTGCTAGAAAAGATGGCCTGGCAAATACATATCCTTCTCACAGCAAGCAGCCCTCAGCCAAGAAAATTAGTTTTATTAACCAAAAAATCATTCCCAGAATTGATGGCTGTGTAGATGACCTCTGGCCTGCTGTAATATAGCAATGTGTCTACCACAGTAAAAATGCCAGAGCAAGACAGGTCCCACAAAAGGCAATAAAGAAGCAGCATTCCAAAGACAAACACACTTGAGACACGCGTGACAGCCATGGGAAGGGCACTAATCAGTTATAAGAAATGACAGTGTTTTGGCAGCCTCGGTTATTTTAACTGACAGGACAAATAAAACTAATGTAAATTATTTTTTTAAGGAGCAAGTCTTAAGAGTTCCAAATAGAAATCAAAGTTAGTTTAGGATGTTGATTTAAATCTGCCAGGCACCCCTCTTCTTGAAACGCACTGAGATGGGCATTTTCCTGTTACAGATATTAAAACCTTTCTAGTTCTACTAATTTTTCTTTGGTTATTTGATTTAATCTGGGTTTTACTCCACTGTTAATCCTCTCAGACTGTCTCTTCGAGGCGTATCCTCATCTGGCTGCGGTTATGGCTAAATGCAAATCCTCCCTGACTTTAGCAGGAATATAGAGCCCAACCGTTAAAACAGCCTTGTTTCAAATTCGATCTGTTCTAAAGAGATTGTGAAATGTCTCACGGACTTTGTATGTTTGGACCCCAAAATATGAGCATGAGTTATTCAAAAATGTCTGTATGTACCTTTATTTTTTCACTTTTGGAGGCAGAAATGAACATTTTTCTTAAGCTATGCTCACGTTTACTCTGAGTAGAAATAAGCTCCCCAAATAAAAGTTCTTGAAAAGTCCAGGGAAATCCTCCCTTTTATTTGTTCCTTAGGCGGTTATCTATTAAAATGAGCCAAGTGCTATCAACACCTCCCCAGGATGAGAGCGCTCCACCTAGCCCACCGCGGCTAGTTTGGGACAAGCAGGTTCTGCTGTATTTGTTGGTCAGAGATGACGGTGCTGGGATTCTTGCTTAAGAACAAGACCTACGTCCATGGGCTTTTGAAGTCTCTTTAGTGGCTTAATGTTCAAAACTTTGCTTCCTCGATTGGCAAGTTCAAACACAATTTAGGTCAAAGGTTAAAGAAGTCTGCTACTTTGGTGGAAAGATCAGGGTCTGCGAAAAGGAATGGGAATGACAGTAACAAACAAGATTTCACCACCAAATATTGTGAAAGATAAGGGTCTGGAAGGTGTGGGTTGAGGCCTGACAGCTGGGAAGGGAGGCAAGCTGGGGGCTGAAGGAAAGTCGGCTCCGCCTTCATTTATCTGCCTTTGGCTTCCTTAAGAACTAATGTTCATCACGTTCTTCTCCTGTATCCAAGAAAGCAAATCCCACCCTCGTTCTGGCAAACCCACCGCTCCCACTGTGGGTTTCCAACAGCATGGGGGGGTCCAGAGTGAGTCACAGTTGTTTAGGATGCTGTGCGCCTCTTGCCACATCCGCAGGCCCCGAGGCCTCTTAGTTAAGGAGTGACTGAACCGGGTTTTTTCTCTCAGAAGACCCTGAGAGAAGACAGCAGCTCTGAAGTCTACCTTCGCACGCACGGCACTTGGAAAGGTCGCCTCCCAAAAACACACGCTGCATGCCGAAATGGCACTGCCACGTAAAAGCAGCTTAGCAGCACAGGAAGTTTACTTTTTTACAACCAGTTTTAATGCGATTAGATTCAGTGGTGTAAACTGCACTAAGCCTGCCGAGAGAGAGAGAGAGAGAGAGAGAGAGAGAGAGAGAGAGAGAGAGAAAAGAGAGAGACAGAGACAGAGATTTATTCACATTTTCTCCGGACTCCTGGCTCTTTCCACTTATGGTTTCTATATTAATTGCAAAGCCAAGATAAGGATTTTCTTCTATCAGCTATAAAACAATGCCAGTCTTTGGATGCAGCTCTGAGCTTCAGAGAAGAGTCACACAGACTGTAGACGTCGGTGCAAATACAGAAAGTTCATCTTCTCCCTGCACAAACAGATGAGGTGCCATTCATCGCTCGCTCCACATATGTGGCCACAGAGATGGAGGCACGGCTTTCCAGGGCAAGACTTCTGTAAAGAAATGCTCCATAATCAGGACAAAAAGTGATTTCACATGTGTGGTCCCATTGCCAGAGCTGGGCATGGGAGCTGGGAACTCTCGTGATTGCAGCTCTCACCAACGCCCTGCGCACCTGAACCTTGCTTATCCTCCACCTCTCTTTTCCATGACTCAGCCACTGGGTGGGGTAATGGCCCTGTGGGAGGGGCCACGCTTCTCCTCCACATCAGCCAGCATCTTAGAAGAGTTTTTCTTTGTGCCTTTCCCTGCTGGCATGGACGGCACACAGGGCAGGGCCTAGCCAGACGTGGAGCTGGCGCCCAGAGTGAGCAAATATCCTTCTGGTCACACAGCAATGACCCCCGTTCCCTGCCTCTCAGAGCTTTCTTTCTCAAGATGTGCTGGAAAGCTGCGTTGCTAGTGGTTAGAAGCACTTGTGTCTTACAAGAAAAAACTCGCCTCAGACCCCAGAGAAATCCTTTTGAGAGGAAATGAAAAAATGGGACGAGAAGTGTGGGTTTGTGCCATGCACCTGCACAGTCCCTGCTGCGGGTGGACTAGGGCTGGGCCTCACGGGCACATGCTGAACGAGGTCCTGGGCGTGACGCTGCAGGTCTCTGGAGCACGTTCTGGGTGGAAGAGCAGCAAACTGTACCACGCGATCACCCTCTCCCTCCTCCCAAAGCAGCAAAGCATGGAACTTGCGCTTAGAGTGGGGGATCCTGGTTCCATTGGTGGTCACCGGTCACAAGTGACACTTACTCAATGTAACTAAGCTTTGTTTTTCCTTCTGGAAAGTGGGGATATTATGGGTGTTGACTGAGATGATGTGTTAAAATTCCAGAGGAGAAGCGATGAGCACCAGAATAGGGATGTTACCGAAGCAGATAGAAGGGCGTATATGGTACAATCAAAAAGCATGGCGAGTGTTTACATTAAAAAAAATTACAGTAAAAGACATATTGCCATTAATTTCCCTTAAAATGCTCCCCTTGCTTCGACACTGACCCCCCATTCTTGTCACTTTCTGAGCTGGTCTGGGAGTCTTCATGGTGCCTTTAGTTGTGCCATCCTGCCGCCTTGCTGCCTGAATTGATTCCAGACATTTACCTTTCACGTTCATTCTGGCTCTGGGGAAGAGCCAGGAGTCACATAGTGCTAGATGCAGTGAATAAGGTGGATGAGGATGCACCATAACGTTTTTATTTGATAGAAGTTGCCGCAAACATTTTCAGGATATTGAGGCAGCCATGACAGCACAACTAAAGACACTCGCCAAGGAGGACTCCAGAGTTGCTTCAGAAAGTAGCCAGAATGATGGAGAAGTGTGTTGGAAGTGAGGGGACTCATTGAGAGCGACTGTATGTGTCTTTTACTATAACAACCTTTTATTTGAACTTTCACTGTATTGTTTGATCATGCCTCGTATGTTACAGAGACACTAAGGCAGTTGAGTTGCCAGCACTGAACAAGTAGCGGAAACGAGGGAGCCGAGAGTGTATTCCATCCTGAGCACGGGAGGAGGAGCACGTGATGAGTGGGAAGAAGTGACGGATGCAACACTGAGCGCGTCCAGCTGGGATCTAGCTGGAGGTGCAGTCTGGAGACGGCTCGCGGTGGGAGAGGAGAAAGGAGAGCGAAGCCAGGACAGAACTCCGGCAAGCACCCAGGTCGAGGGCTGAGCAGCAGGAGAGAGAGACTGAGAAGAAGTGTCGGAACGTAGAAAGCAGCCCGGGGAGTGTGGTGCCATTCCCGTGGCAGGTAGGGATGGCCGTGCTGCTAAAGACAGGAGGAGTCTGGGAGAGAAGACAGTAAATGCCACTTGGGGTGTGCCAAGACTGACCTAGAGATGTGGGATAGTGATGGAGGGTTTAGAAATACAGGGCAGATCTACGAGTAGAGTGAGGCAAAGACTTGGAGAGTCAGCTGCGCTCAGACGCAGTCATACAAGGCCAGAAGGGAGCCGGGCACAGTGGCTCATGTCTCTGGCCCAGCTGCTTGAGAAACTGAGGCAGGAAGATTGCAAGGTGGAGACCAGCCTGGGCAACTTAGCAAGACTCTCAATCAATCAATCAGGCTAGATTCATCATTTACAGATAGGACGGCACCGGCTTCAATCCGCAGTGCTGCAAACAAAACAAAACAAAACAAAAACAGAAAACAGAAAGGGGAATGGGCAGCAGCTAGAACGCATACAGGAAAGACAGCAGGAAAACGCACACACAGGGCGGTCGGCGACGAGGTGACGTCTGGAAACGGGGGCCCGCGCACTGAAGGGGAGGGTCCCACAGCCCCTCTCGCAGTCAACGTTCATTTTAAACTATGCCGATTAGATGACCAAAGTGAACAAAAACCCTCCGTGGAAAAATTTCAAAATCCCCAAGTATTTTAGTGCAGTATCAGAGGTACGAAGAGCCTGAAGCACCCGTGAATCCACAGAGGGGACGACCAGAACAAAACCCCACAGACCGAAAAGTTCAAGAAAGGCAAGTAGGAAACCACTGGGCTGGGTACTCCTGGGCAGAACAGGCCAAACCACCAGCTGGTTCGAGAAGTCCATGGTGTCAAGACCTGAGTTCTGCTCTTCTGGGTTCAGAATTTTCCAGTGTCGTTTCTGTGTTAGCTGTGCCTAGGACCCTAGGTGACACCTTCACTGCCCTGTTAACTGTCCCTTCCCTTGCAGTGACCAGAAAGTCAACTTTAGTGCCTCGATCTCAAAATACTCAACTCATAACAGGGCCTGATGTCCAAATGAATAGGTTGGGGACTGCACCCTTGTCCTTTGCTCTTGATACTCCAGGCTCACCCGGGACCAGCCCACAGAGACGCTTCGCCTAAGCGAAAGGCCATGTAAACTCCTGCCTTTAGCAAGCCCCGCTCAGATCCCACTACTTCACAGGGCTTTTCCTGACCAGTCCCTGGCTCGGGAGGCACTTTGTACTCCCAGATTTCTAGGTAAGCTTTTAATCTCACCATCTCACAATTATTACTAGGCATGTGTCGTTTTTAATCAATTATTAATTGTAGGTGCATGCGTGTGTGCGTGTGTGTGCGTGTTTGCTCGCAGATACGCACAGGCTTTCCTCCTTTGGTTCACCACCGGTTCTCGGGCTGTGGTGCTTTCTTTTTCTCTGGTCTGAATTCGCATGCAACTGTGTGCACAGTAGCACTTAAAAATATTTGGTGAACTCTCTCACCTCCTCCTCGACTACAGTGTGAAATACTTTGATCATCATGCCAATAATTCTTTGGCCCCTAATTTATATGCTTTTCTACTTCACAGGAAGATGAAAGATTAGACGTACTTGAGTGTGAAGATCTTGTAATTGAATGAACTTCCAGAAGGATAAATACTTGATTCTTTTCTAGAAGTCTGGTAGAGACTTCATTTTCTTGCCAGCGACCTCCACGTCCAGTGAGAAGCTGTTTTGCGCCCACATCCCTGTCATTAGGGAAGGTGAGAGCTCTTGCACGGCCGACGCACACACACCTGAGTTCTGGAGAGCGTGGAGAAAACCACACTCTGTGGTTTCTCAACACCCAACATGCCATGAGAAAGGTCCAAAGTGGCAATCCCATGAACAAAATGGTTCCTTGAGGCTCACATAAGAATAGGCATTTCCTTCATAAGGATTTATTTCTCTAAGACCTTCTATGGAAGCAAAAATTTTTCCCAATCAGAGAAAAATAAATCAGTTCTGATAGATACAACAATATTTTTAAAGAGCCTGGGCGCCTTTAGCACTTAGGGAAACACAAACATCAAAAGTCAATCTCTGTTTCCACTGTGATAACCATAATTACAGTTCTCACACAATTAACAGAATAAAATACATGCCTTTTATCAGCTTAATATTGCATTCACTTGTTTAATGCATTCAACAAATATTTATTGAGCACCTACTAAGCACCAGGTATTAACCTAGGTACTGAGCATACAAGAGAAGAAGAAAAAACATCCCTGACCCCAGCTACCTCCTTCTGGGCTAATAAACTAATCCTAGCATACTGGTATTATATTTCTAAGCTAAAATTATTAAGGGACTCATTTTTTTGGAGAATTGCCGAATGTTTAAAATTACAAAGCGCATTACCACAAGTTAAAGGCATAATTCTCATTGTATATAAAAGTTTCAAAGTATTGCCTTGATGAAGTATTTTAAGGCCACCACATAATAATAACATAAAAGAATTGCTGCTACCTAGTTCTCACACAAGGGGCCTACGGGGCCGCTAAGAAACACACATTTTCCCAATTCGTAGGTGTTTACAACAGACTACGTGGGTTCTTCTATCACACACACCCTAGTTATATGTTGGAGTAATTAAAATAGACCCTTCCTAAGTTTACTAATGAAGAATTTAGTTACAAAACTATAACGCATCAAAAGTGAATTGTAGTCCAGCCTCACTAGTTTTATTTCTGTCTCGGAAGCTATCAGAATGGACAAAACTCGGGGTGCAAAGCACTTGACTGCGCCGGCCCCAGAGAGCTCGCTCGGGAAAGCAAAGCATCTGACTGACAGCTTCTCTGGCCCACGCGTCGACCTTGTCCTGTCTCCCGATGCTGTTCCTGTTGCGGTTACTGTAGCAAAGCGTGGCTATTGAAAACGCCAAGCTGCCCATCATAGCATATGGTTACTGCACGACACGTTTATTATTTTCCTTTCTGTTGGTTTTATGGTACGTTCCCACGGTGGCGCACGAGTAACTATATATATTTGTTTTCGAGGTGTGTGAGCTGGCTCAAAGACAGACGACGGCGCCAGTTTCACCTGCGGTTGTAAGCTTATTAGAATGACAAGATTGAGAAAGCTCAGAGCTGTGAGTTGTGCAGCCCGCTTTTCCTAGCTGTTAATGGCTCGGTTTCTTTCCTTTTCACAAATGAGAATAGGCGAGGTGTGTTAGGGGGATACCAGCGTTCTAAACTCAGTCTCTTCCTGGTTCTCTTTCCAGCCGCCCTTTTTGCGGGACTGGATCCTTTAAACGATCATTCATTCGGCGTTTCTTTAAAAGGAAGACTGTACTTGTTGATTCCTCCGGGTAAATGAAGAAAAGCCAACTCCGTTATTTGTTACTATTACATAGTTCAGACAGGAGCAGTTATCTGAGGAGGAAAAAAATACTTTAATATTTGTTTAAACACAATTTTTTGGAAAACACTTTTTGTGATTATTATTTGGCAGGCTTAAAATATTGCAAAAGGTAATATTAGAAATCTACTTGGTTAATAGTTTCGAGGGCTGCTACTTTGTCGCATTTCCCCCCTTGAGATGTTGGCTTTCCCGTTGGTTCTTGGTTAAAATTCCTTGGCTCGCCCGGAAGCGCAATCCCTTAGACAAATTTAATCGCCTTTAAGAAACGCCAGCCCTAGAAAGCCCGGTAGGAGAACAAGCGTTACTCGAGGGGGCGGCAGTCTGGAGAGGCGGTTTTGTTAGTGGGCACATTAGGCTCCGGCGAGCTGAGCCGCGCGGGTGTTCGGCCGGCAGTTCAGGGACGCTCGGCGCTTCCTCCGCCCTCCAAGCAGCGACCGACGGCCTGCGCGGATAAGCCGCCACGCGTCGCCGTCGCTCGCCGCAAGGACGGAGCGAAGACTCGCAGACTCGCCCTCGTCCCGCGGCGCTGGGAGCTTTCCGCTGTGGACGTTCTCAGTCGCCGGGCTTCGTCCCGCGCGAGCCGCCCTCCGCCGGCGTCTCCGGCCCGGCGCGGACGGTCCCCGGACGGACGGCGCGCTCCGGCCGCGGAGGGCGGAGGGCGGAGGGCGGAGGGCGGAGGGCGCCCCCGTGAGGCCGGCGCGCGGCGCCTGTCGCGCGGCTTGCGGCGGCCGGGAGGTCGCGGGCGGGCGCGCGCAGCCGAGAGGGTTAATCCTTTACTCTCGGAGAACTTTGCGCTCGGAGATCACGGAGGCTGCAGATGACAGAAACACGCGCGCGCCTGAGATTTAATTCTCAGCAGCTCTTTCCTGCGGCGTCCACGGAAAGCGACGGCGACGAGGACGCCACGATCCCGAGACGGTGGCCACGAGGTGCGGGGTCAGGTGGCTAGCGACACTGACTGAGCAAGCTGCGGTGTCTTAGTGGCTCTGGTCCAACTTTAAATTCGGCAGGAAAGAATGACGCACGTCTTTCCCCGGTTGAGTCATTGGAAATCTGTGAATGTGATAGACACTGACTTACTGGGCTTCCAACAGATGGGCCGAAATGCGCAGGAAAGCAAAAGCAACACACTTGTGCTTTGCTTCTGAAAGGAGTGGGGATTAGACCCGGCGTCCCTGGGTTCCGAAGAGGAGGTAAAACTGACGGCGCCGTTTCCAAAACGTAAATACGGAGACTTTGAGAAGAGAGAGAAGGGAGGGAGGGACGGAGGGAGGGAGGGACGGAGGGAGGGAGGGAGGGAGGGACGGACGGAGGGAGGGACGGAGGGACGGAGGGAGGGGAAGATCCCTTCGGGACAGTTATTCTTTTACTGTTTCATTTTTAAGGAGTGTTACTGAAAAACAACTTCTTTTAAAGGTTCTCACTGCCTCTTTCAACTGCACGCCTTCAACTGAACACATTTGTTTGGAAAGAGAATTAGAACTGGGCAGTCTGACAAAGCTAAGAGAACTAGCGCAGGGAAACCCTGAGTCACTTAAATCCGCCAGTTCTTACTTAAATGCCCCCAACAGAGACGGGAGTTTCTGAAACTGGCACCGATTTTCCCTGGAGACAAAAGCACAGAGCAAATTGCGAGTGTGGAAACACCATTGACCAGCTGCGGCTTGGTTTTGTCACCCTGACACCCGGGTGAACTATCCTCCATTAAAAGCCCGTAGAAGGAATTTGCAGGGGAGGTGTAGGCCAAAACCGCGATTTTGCCTTAAAAACACTAGACGAAGTGATATATGAAGAAAATGGGAAAACCACGTTCCCGTGTTTGGGTTTCGTGGCAATGATGTCATGCTTTCTTGGTTCCGTGGAAAGAAGGGACGCTCGAGGAACCGAGTTCTTACACGCCGGGTTTTCCGAACCGTCGTTGGTACCGTCCCAGACACGGAAATTTCAGCCCAGTTTGTGCCTTCGCACTCCTGGAGCTGCGAACGGGATGGCCGAGGGACAGCCCGACTGCTGATCCGCCTGGCGGCTTCGTTAGACAGCTCTCACCCCACTGATTAAACTGCCTTCAAGACCCACTTTTATTTTTTCAAGGCTTTTGTTTAAATGAAAAGGTCGTGTTTTCAAGCAAATGATCCGCCATTCCCAGGACTGCACCACACATGCCCTTATCGCTAGCGCCCCGAGCATTGTGAGTCCGGTGCCCGGACGCTGGGGGTGGGGAGGCTGTTCATTTGTTTGCGTTGGGACCTAGTAGGAGGCCAGGCTGAGGAAGATTCAGATTGTTTAATAATAAAATCCTGACGGCCTCGCAGCAGGAAAATTTGGGTGCTTGCATAGAAGGCACCCAAAATTTCAACAACCACCTTTTAAAATTTTGGCAGTAGTTTTTTTCTTTAAGTGAACACAGCTTCACAAACCTTTGTATTTTACCGCTGTCTGTATTTTAAAAACAATCAAAAAGTTATCTTTTTCAGAGCCTCAATTATTGCATCAAATAAACACAGTGGAAATCCACGCCAGCCTTTAAGTAGTATTTGCTAACTTTTTGCTACAGTGTAGCCAGAGGTTCCTACTAATGTGGGAAAGCAAGCATTCAGGAGGTGGAGGAAGTGCAAGAAGCTTCCCTACTCTTTCCTGCGGTTTTTCTGTCAGTGACACGGCGCACACAGAGGCAGCATCTGAGACATAAACCATCCCTAAGCCGTTTTAACTTCATGGGCGACCACGACAGGCTGTTTCCCAACATCTCACAGCAGGGTCAATCGGAAGGATCCGAAAACTAGCAACTGCGGTTGCAGGGAAGTCTCTGCCTAAATACAAGGAAGGAGAGACCGTTTGCAGCCCTGTTTTTGCCTTCGTTCTCCATGGCTTGTGTTGCTGATGACGCCTGCCTTTATTTCATAATGTATTTACCATGCCCCGTGTGAGACCAGTTCTTTTGTCATGAAGCTGAGGGACGAAGCCAGGTCAGGAGGCAGGCGCTGCACAGGTTGTGGTGAAAGTCTGATTTCCTGGTGCTGATATTTTTCATTTGTTAGTTATAGAATTTTGGGCTTTTGTCTGTTATTAATTTCTATGCAAAATTGATTTCTGGATTAGATTTAGTCCTTTTTTTTTTTTTTTACATTTTCAATTAAAATTAAATCCTTCATAATCATCAAGGGTGAGCAGAACCGGTGTTGGCAAACTCCTACTGCGCTTCTGTAAGTCAGTGTGAATAAGGTTAGTGAACCATATTAAAGGAATAGTATTGGCTTTTCATCTCAATGAGAGTCAACGTATAATAAATAAATTTGCATATTGGTACTGCAAGTAAAATCCCAAAATCACACACACACACAAACATCTCCAGTTGGACATTTTCACATACTTGGAATGTAAATAATTTCGAGTTCTTTGAAAGGTTGTCTGCCCCAGAAAGAGCAGGGTTTGCAGCCACATTCCCATAAGCCTGCTCACAGGGACCTTGCTCCTGTGGGTGTGTGTAGAGTTCACACGTGGGCACTGGTGAGAAAGAGAATCAAGACGTTGCACTGTCATTAGTAACTTCTCAACATTCATTTCTCCAATTTTCTGATGCTCAAAAACAAAACAAAACCTGCTGCTAGAAAATCAATTCCAGTAAAGCCATCAAGTCATAATTTCTTCATCTGAATAGTATAAATAAATTTAAGTGAACCATTTTTTAAATCATTCTAGAACCTAAAACTTAAACTAATAACAAAGCTATGTCTTTGGAATGTATGGAACTTCAAAATGTATTTGTCTGATTATGAACTTTATTAATTAAATTTGTTAAAGCTTTTGTAAATAAGGAGGGAGGAGGGGTTGAAGGAAGGGGAGGGAAACGGGGAAAAAAAGAAGCAGCAAGATATTCCACGTACAGGTACAAATCCCCTGTGATGAATGTTATCACTATGTATATCTAAAATGTATCATTAAAATAAAATTTAAAAAAATTTGTTTACCATTGAGCTTTTAGGAAAAAAAACCCATGAAAAGTATTTTAACTCATACTGTAACTTAAGATCCCTTGAAATGTTACATGAATATGTCCCTATTAGTTTAATGCAGTATCAAATTCAGAGTAATTCTAAACTTTAAAATTGATTTAAACTGCTAAGATAAAGAAATGCATGTAAAAATTCTGAGCCTTATAAGTTACCATGTTGGTTGTTAGTTGTTAGAGTAGTTTTTAGGTAAATGTCTGACTGCTAATGATAAAAGTAATTAATATTCTACAACTTCTATTCTTCATCCAGTACTGTGACCAAATAAGCTAATCATTACTTAAGGAAAGTAAATAATAAAGGAAAACAAATACTTTCCAAGAGTTTTCAGTCACAAAATTTTCTTTAAATTAATATCATCAACTCTAGGTGTAAAAACTTCCCCAAAATTGTAAGGCCAAACTGGTGCAGAGAAGGGGAAATATTTCTGTAGCCTTTCCAAAGATGGTTTTATGATGGAAATAAAAAAACTATTTTCCATTTGAAAATCTCTTACCAAGTGGGTTGAATCCAAATAACTAACAATTTGATCCATTCATTAATCGCATAAGCTCTAAATATGTGTTTTTTGAAAAAAGTATGTTAATATTGATGGACGTATTTGGCAAAGCAACATCAGCAGTATACAAAGGGCATTTTAAACAGCCCCTTTAATAAAGTAGGAGATGAAAAATGCCTGTGCGCAACAGTATGTGTTTAATTAGGAGGTATACTGTACTTGGGAGCATTCTAATGAATAATAAACGATGTTTTATTTCCTGTGTCTCAGACACAAAGCCAAATAATCAAGAATCAAAGCAACTCAAAGTATTAGGTAACAATCAGGAAACTTGGGCAAGATTCTCTTTCCCTCTCAAGTTTAATTGGCTCATTGTTCCCAGGAACTATAAACCGTGGGCTGGTGGTGCTGCTGAAGTCCACTTCTATAAAGGAACATTAACATATTCTGGAACTTTACACTAATCCTTGTTTTGAGTTAACTCGAGCAGATTGGATTAGTAATTCTTACCTACCACCCACTAGACGAGACCCCAGCCTCCTTCTTTTGACAGCCGGTGGCATTGTACACCTTCTGTGCATTATCTTCCACTCAAAACATTCTCTGGGGAGAAACCGTGTTCGGGGAGAAAGAAACTGTTTTCCATGAGGGGCCAACCCCAGGCTCTCGACACTGAACCTGGCAGCGTGGCCATTATCGGCTCCGTGCACGTTTGGTGGGTACCCTGAGAAGTTCATTCAACGTTTCCTCATCTGTGAACTGGCATTTCTTCTCCTCCTGCCTGGGGAGGCCTGCTGCAGAAAGGCAAGAGAGAAGGCTTCTCCTGCACTCCCTCCTCGAACAATTTCTATGTCTTTCCTTTTTTTCCTGCCGCTCCCACAACTCTCAGCTAGGGACTGAGAGAAGGAAACAGCAATTCTGTAGGGAAGTTGTGACAGCCCTGTTCTTACCAACACGCTAACTTCATACACCTAGTGACATGGAGGCTTCCCGGGGGTCTACATGAGTCACCATGTGCCCAGAGAATTTTGATTTTCCTCTTATGAATAAATGCTTTAAATCCCTTTCTATTCCTACCTTTAATTTTCTAAAAATCTTAAACTGTGACCACAACTATTCATTATCTGTGTCTTTTCTATAAAGAACGATGTAGAAATCCGCCAGTGTCCTCTTTTCCTTGGTAGCTTTTGCTGTGGAGAAGCCAGATGGCCCTTTTGTAATGATGGGACATAGTTAATAACTGTATTTTTTTGCTATTAAAAATTATTGGACATGGACAAAACATTCCATTTTCTTTTGTATAAGTGATGTCTAAAAAATAATTCTTATTTCACTCCAAATAACCAAAGTCATTTAATTTGACAGAATTGCCAATAAATGTAATGGATCAATAAGAAATAAATCTGATGTTTGGAATTACTTTACCCCATTCTTTTAAGGGAATTCTTGCCAAAAGGAAACAACTGTCAACTTGCCATTAAATAAGGAATAATGATCTGTGACTGGGGGTGGTGTGCGGAGTTGAATTCGGGGCCTTGTGCTTGTCGGGCAAGCACTGTACCACTGAGCTAAATCCCCAGCCCTGATCTGGGACTCTGGAGGAATCTAGAAAGGCAGAAGAGGTAGCTACTTAGCATTTCCATGGTGCCAGTTTACGTACAGTCCCACATGAAGCAGGCAGCACTTTCCTAGCTGTGTAGATGCAGAATTGGAGAAGTTAGTGCCTGGGCTTTGACCCCCAGCTGCTGGGACTCCAACCCTCATCCAGTTTCAGTACCAAGTGTCTTCCGTTCCATGTGATGTTTGAGCGCTAAGCATGACTCAGGTAAAGACCCGGAACAGGAAGTGGGTTGAATACCCTCTTGCCACCCACAGATGACACTGACTGGAGCAGTGAGAGGAAGTGGCGTAAGACTGGAGGTGGCCTTTACGGGAGTCCCGTCCAGAAGGCAGGGAGGGAGGACCCAAGCGTCCTTAGTGCCCAGGGCCGCCCATGGTAGTGCATGCCTAGACACGTCATGTGGCAGTTTCCACAGGTGGGGCGAGGGCTCTGAGGAGGGTCACTTCCTCTGCATGCGCTTCCTCCTCCTGCCCTTCTCCCGGCTTTCCTCCTGCTCGGTGCTCACCAGGAAGCACCCAGCCCTCCTCCTGGCCCTTAGAGGAAACCACAGAGCAGCCTCAGGCCTAGGTCCAGACTCTCTCGCTCACACCCCAGTCCCTTTGTCACTGCCTCCAAAACCTTGTCTCCATGACACCATGCCTGCCGGTCCCTCCCTCCAGCACACCTCTGTCCTTTACAGACATGGGTTGACTGGGCCTGCCCTGCTGTGGTTCCTGTTGGCCTGGGACCGCAGCTGTGCTGTGTGGCTTCTCAGAGCCCGTGCTGGGGTCCAGCCAGGCCCCTCCGCCCTGCTCTCTCTTCCCACAGTGGGGTGTCCTCCTCCATCACACAGCTCGGGGCAGCGGGAGCCCTGCGAGAATAATACACTCAGCTTCAGTGTGAACATCAACCAGCTCTCCTCTACGGCCCCATCTAGATGTCCCTGAGATTGGGCTCAGTCAGGGTACAACTGGCCCCAAACTTCCACTGCACTTGCTGCTCCTTCTTCCTTCACCCTTTTCACCACCCTCAGGAAGAAAAGAAGAGAGGAGAGAGTGTGACCATGTGTTCACCTTGCCAGAGCAGAAGGCGCCCCCGGAGGCTCGTGCACCGAGATGAAGAACTTGCAGAAGTAGCAAGCAGGGCAGGGGGCTACCAGGCTCGCGTCTCTCTCGAGGACACCCAGTGACCCCTCGCATGACCCCTTCCCAATCCACGAGGCTCCGGTTCCACTCTGTACAGGAAGAGCCCCCTGGAAGAGGCAAGACAGAAGCCCCGCTTTCCTCCAGCATGCCCAAGAGCCAGCTCTTCCTGTTCCGGGCAGTCACACCAAGGGATCAGCACACGCCACACGACCTGCTCCCCGTGTGCCCGGTGGCCAGGCTGGACAGTTACAATGATGCAGAGTGTGAATGGGCGCCACTCATGACTTGGAAAGTCAGCGGGCACACTGCCTGCACATGTGTGTGACGACAGCTCACTGTGTGCTGAGCATCTGCGCCACTCTGCGGTGTCAGGGCGGACAGTCCAGCATGGACAAGATTTGAGTCCAGTCTTCACCGAGGTCACACTGTGGTCAATGACCGGAAGTTGACTAATTAAAAATAGAAGTTGAACAACAAAGCATTATCTGAGCTGGTGCTAGGAATGTCTGTCCATACACTTGTGACTATTGCTAGCATCCATTTGTACAGTACTACCTGGAGCACTATACCACTGAGCTACAGCCCTCCCCTTTTACTCTTTTTTTTAATTTTTTTTTTTTTACCAAGAACATGTAATAGTACATTATATACATAATGATCATATTCAACATGGTTATTTTGTAACTGTACATGATGTATCTTGGTTTTCCCCTCTCTTTCCCACCCCTCCCTTCCGTTCCCCTTTTACTTTTTGCTTTAGATTATTTTTTTATTTTCAGACAAGTTCTCAGTACTTTGCCTGGGCTGGGCTTGTATTTGGGACTGTCCTGCCTCAGCCTCCTGAGTAGCTGCAATTATCGGCATGTGGCACCACCCAGCTACTAGCATTCACTTTGAGTCTCAAAAACCTGAGAGTGCTCACAGTGCTTTCAAAACTTCAGCTTTGTTTAGTAAACTTTGTCCTTCATTACTCCCTTTCTCTTTCTGTTTTCTCAATATTCTTCAGATCTTGTGCATGAAGATAATCACCTACATTGCAACAAGTTTTTTCTTTTTGTGGTCTTGTATATATTTACATCTATAGGATGTTTCTGGAATATACGTTGAATTATCCCTTGTATTAGTCAAGATTCACTGGGGCGCAACGGCAAGAGAAGCAGGTCAAGGTAGTATAAGACTTAAAGGGTATTTGTCCAGCTTACTTAAATGAGAAGTCCAGTGATGCCATCAGGCATGGCTGAATCCAAGGGACAAATGTCATCAGAACCGTCTCTCAGATTTACCTTCCACTATGTGTGAACCTCACTCACTCTCTTGTTTTCAAATGCTCTTTCTCAAAGGGCCTGGGAAAGATGGCTGCCGGCGGGTCCCAAATGTATGCACGTGCATATTCCCACACTGAGTGGGGGAAGGAGTGCTAGAAATGCCAAATAATGGTTGTATTCCATTCAGTCTAAGATTCCTTCCTTTCTTCTCCTTTTTTCTTTTATTTTAAAGTTTAAAATCTCTGATATCAGGATATATCTCACATTTACTGTCACTGGGTGGCAGGTGAGACATCTTTGTCTTAACCTGAACACGTACTTCAAAACTCGCGACTGGCTGGGGAAAGTCCCTGAGAAGGAATATTCTCATTAGCAACACTGTATCACTAATACCCTTGGTAGCACAGAGAACATTGGATAGAAAGTACGTGTAGCAACGACCTTAAGTCCACAAGTTGTTCAGTGGAACTGAACACTGTGTACAAAGAAGTTTTAGAGGGGCCATTCGTTTTGCTTACATTTTTAAAAATTTATACACAACCGTAAGATATCATAGAAATTGGCATCTAAATAAATCTAAAAGAGCACTTCCAGTAAGTATAAAATAGAATTTCATAATGATATATTTTAGCACAAATAAAATTAAGCGGTCCACACCCATTTCTATCTACTGGACCAGGAATACAGATGAGTCCCAACTCCAAGCTGATAGAAGTGTTGTTTTATGGTATTTTGATAGCATTTGTGATCTTCGTTTTATATCCACACATGAGGTCGGGGTGCACAAATCTTCCTTGGGCTGGCAGAGTGAAGGAGTGCTGGAGTAACAGAAGGAAGCTCATGATTCTCATTCCAAGTCTCACACTAGCTGGAAACTTAGGAGACTTGTTTTAGTTCTCTGAGTTTCATTTAACCCTCTATCTATAACAGGAATTGCATAATCACTAAGATCTCTTCTGGTTACAAAATTTTTGAAGTTGGAGGACGTGGTGGCCCACACCTGCAATCCCGGCACTCGGGAGGCTGAGGCAGGAGGATTGCTGCAAGTTCAAGGCCAGCCTGGCTACATAGTGATTAAGGGCAGCCTGAACTACATAGTGAGACCCTGCCTCAAAAAACAAACAAAAAAGGGGGTAGGGGGTGGCTGGGGATTTCGCTTAGTAAAAGAGCACTTGCCTAGCTAGCAAAAGGCCCTGAGTTTGATCCCCAGCATCCCCCCTAAAATTTTTAAAGTTGACAATGCAATATACTACATAAACTCGGTATTCTTCTTATAGAGCTACACTGATCATCTTGGAATTTTTCAAGCACCACTGTTTTTCATAGAAAATTTAACAATTCCTATTACCTAAAGACATGAAAAGAGAAAAACATATTCAAGCCAGGAACAGTCATGTTTTTCCTAAATCCACCAATATAGCCCAAAATATCAGGTTTGGTGTTAGTAAAATTTTCCTTTTAATCTGCCCGTGGTAAACACAATGAAATACCTAGTCTAAATGCTTATAAGTTCAGCACCATGGTGCTCTGTTGGAAAACACTGATTCCTGACGTGAAGTTCTGTGAGCTAAAGGTTGATTGCGTATGTATGGAGAAGGTGTCAGTCAATTTCTTAATTTCTTTCCAAAGAAGCACGAGAAGGAAGTGGCTGCCAGGTAAGCAGGTGAGATCAACGATATCCCACAGCTAAGAATCAGAGTGTAAAGGAAAAACAGCTTGCTGTTCGAAATTACATCAGAACAGAACCTAAAGTTTCTGGGAGAGCACAACGCAAACTAAATAGTCAGTTTTTAAGAAGTCTGCCAACTCGGAAAAGAAGACACACACCAGACCTTCAGCGACCAACCAACAGCAGCAGTGGCTCTAAGAAGCCAGTGTCTCGCGTGGAAGGTCAAGGCCACCTTCTTTATTTGGTCCTAGGAGTCTTCTTGCCCTTCTCTTGTCCTCATGCCTGCACGGGACCCCATGGCGTCAGTGCTTCTGATTTCTGCAAAATATGGCAACAGGAAGAGGCCCAACAAGGGGAACAAACGGGAGCCCCCCTCAGCCCTGCAAGCCCACTGCTTGCTGAACGATGACCACTCCTCGCAATATCTTGTTTTGGTGAAGCAAGAGTAAATCTTTGATTCCTGAATCACTGACTGACACAAAACCGACCTCTATTTTCAGCAGTGCCGGTGTCAAAACTACACTAGAACAAGAGAATTTTGACGTAAACATAAGGAAAACATTCCTACTATGAATATGTAAGGGAGAAGAGCAGGCCCAGCAGGGAGAATGATCCGCCACAAGACAGATGTTAGCTAAGGAGCTCATTTCGTGTCAGTCTGCTGACGTGGGACCCATCTCATGCTTCAGTCATGGAAATGCCACATTCTTGCCCACCTTGATGAGGGCTTCTTTGCAGTTTCCTTCAACGGCTCACATTCTCTTACATCTCAAACAACTTTATTTCTATTACTTCTAAGTGCTGTGCCCCAAACTGAATGTAACACTCTAAGAACGGACTCACCAAGAAATAATAGTTCCACTTAAATCCCCCTTTCTCTGTACTAAATTATTAAAGGGTACCCCCTTTGGCTTTTAATTTTTTGCAAAAACTTTTGCCTCTTCTTGATGTCAGTCCAAATACCTCTTCGCGAGCTATAATATCACAATTCCCCCATCTCATACTTATTTTTTGGACCCTAATACAAGATTTTACATTTTATTTATCAAATGCCTTCTTGCTAGATTTGATCTATTATGATATTTTTAGATTCTGATTTTGCCATCCAGCAGATAGCTCTTCCAGTGAGCTCTGGGGCATTTGCAAGTGTGATTAGCATCCCTACTGCACCCTCAGGCAGGTGATCGATAGAGTGGTGGCAGCAGACGGGGGAGCCTGGGAACACCGGGGTCTGAAGCTCTCTCCAGGGTGACACGTGTCAGTAAGCTCTTGCACCAGTCAGGGCCAGTCTTAGTCACTTTCACATCGCTGGGACAAAATGCCAAAAGCACTACTTGAGGAGGAAAGGTTTATTTTGGCTCGTGGTTTCCCTCCTTGCTGGCTGGCTGCGAGGCAGAAACGGCAAGGCAGAGCAATATGGCGGAGGAAAGCTGCTCACCTCATGGTGCCCAGGAAGCAGAGAGAGAAGGGAGGACCAGGGGAGACTTTGGGGCAAGATTTTAGATCTAAATCATAATAAAGCCTAACCAGGAAAGCAGAAAGTACCTTGAGCATTTAAAACAGAGAATTTAACACTGTGGAGTTGTTTTACAGACAATGAAAGATCTAAGAAGCAGACCAGAGAGCGGCACAAACAGGAGCTCGCAGGGCTCACGGGCTGGAGCAACGCGGCAGGCCTTGCCAGCAGAACCTGCAGCAACCGGTGCCCCAGGGAGGAGGCGTGGCCACTGTGGAGGCTGCCACCCAGCACGTCAGGCTCCCCTCTGCTGGCCTAGCCCAGCCGGAAGCCAGCCGGTTCAGGGACCTGCTGGTTTAGATCAACCCCTGTGGTTTGGAGCAGAACAGCCCGAGGGCTACAAACCCAGGACAGGACCGCCCCCTTTAGGGAGGTTGCTTAACTGGTTGCTAATGAATTGTTCTCAAGTCCAAGATGATTTCTGTCTTGTTCACAAGAAAGAAAAGAAGAAATTTGCCAAGTATCCTATTAATTGCTAATCGATGACACCAAGCCCATTTGACTTACCCTAGTAGACTGGTGTTCCTATTAAGTAAAGGAATATGACTACTCTGCCATAACTAATTCTTAGAGATCTCTTACTTTCTCAACTAAATCTTCACAAATCATTAGTCTGCAGAAGTGATGGCAAACATTTTAGAGACAAATACCCAACTGCAACCCCAAACCCACTTATTCACTGCACCGCACCAGCGCTGCAATTAAACCTGAACACTGAGGTTTGAGTTTTGAAAAAACAAGTCCTACGTTAACATCTTTGTGAAATTCAGGACATCAGTCAGCCGCAGCAGCACAACTAGAGATACAAAAGAGGACTTTCCTCATCAAAATTGCAATTACCACCCTTCTTTCTGCAGCATTTTCTCACCCTCGTCGCTGCTTTACGCTTCTCCAGAGCACGTCACCCTGCAATATAATTTTTTTCTACTTGTCTATTCTTTTCCCAACCTCTTCTAGAATGTAAAGTCCAACAAGGATTTTTGTCTTTTTTGTTCATTAATGTATTTCCAGGACTTAGAACAATGCCAGGCAGACACTAGGCATGCAGTGAGTATTTTGTGAATGAAGGGCAAGACAGTAACTCATTCAGAGCGAGCAGCTACCCCCTTGCTGGCTCTTCACCCGTGTCAGGTTCTCTCTGGTGTCATCTTCTGCAAGCAGAGGCAGCCGGCAAAGAGCCATCCTCACGGTGGGACCAGGAAAGACCGCTCGAACACGGAAAGAAAAAGAGTTCACCATTGCGGTTCTGTCAGAGTTTATGTACAAGTTAATTACAAGGACTCTGTAGCCAACACTTTGAAAAAATCAACATAAAGAGCCTCAAAAAACCAGCCGCTGGGATCTCAGATAGCAATTCCATCTTTTAATTGCTGTCCCGAGGACTTGCCCCCGCCCCTTTCCGCCCCTTTCCGAAGACACTCCTTCAATAAAGCTGCTCTCAGCAAACTACCTGAGTGGAAAAACATAGCTGAAGACTCTGAGAAGCTTGTTATTCACTAAACCACAGAAGTCTTTCCTGCACCTAAGTCAGAAATAGCAGTTACTCACACCCATTTCTTTCCCTTTTCTCAGCCAAACTCTCCTCATGCTGAAGTCTTGAAAGTTAGCCAGTCTAAACGAATTTGATCCCACAGTCAGCCAGTATCATTGGTTCAATACTCTTTTACTGATCAACTTGACTTTTTCAGATTTTGAACTATGCTAAGAACACAATACTGCTTTTTTTCAGTGCAAGGTTTTCTACTAAACATTTTAAATGCCAGCCTTTGGCACGACTGCATTTTCGCACGTTCATCCAGTTTTGTTGGCTGGTTTCAAATAAACCTTTACTTTCCAAATGCCACTTCCTTATTCTAACACTTGCCTATCCTCACTGCTGTAAAGTTTGTGAATCTTTCTCATTTTTGAATTTTAAAATTGTGTCTCTTTTTTACCGTATAGAAATGCTTTACAAGGGTTCACATGGCTAAAACTCTGTGTAAGACGTGGGAGATAATACCATTATTATTCTACAATTAAACGTGAAGACATTCAGTGTGAGTCTTTGTTCCGAGGGACATGCAAAAGAGTGAACTATTAACTGATCTAAGCTATTTTCAACCATTGTTTAGCTTCTAACTACAGCGCCGATGCTTCATTTTAAACACCTTTTATACTTATTAAAGTATAATAAAAGTAAAAATATAGTATAAGTAAAGTATAATAGCAAAGTATAATAAAGTAAAATATAATTAAAAGAAAGGTTTATGGTACCTCCAGTACTAACCTAAAACTGTTTCGAATGACCTCCATCCGCTATATTTCACAATAGCCCTTTGTTCTGGCTTTCCATCTGTTTGCTAAGCATTTTTCAATGGAAATCTCAATTAGAAGAAAAAAGGGAGGGGGACGATCGTTTAATTCAAAAATTAATTTGGAGATCAGGCCGCTGACTGAGGCTCATGCCACCACCGTAAGGCTTTTCAGCCTTGGCCACATGATCCGGAGGAACTTAGCAGCGACTGTCTAGCGCCTTAATCCTCCTTAATTTGAGGGCAAAGAAACTCACATGCGTTTCTAAGAACATTTTGGAGTACAAGAAGTCCATTTCTGGGGGACACTGTAATACCCTTGTTTTGCTGATCTCGCTGTATTCTAAATTAATTTTTAAACCACACACAAGCAGAGAGAGGGGCGGGGTGAGAAGAGGGAACAGCTAAAAGCAAGGCCGTGTCCCGCGTTGTTGAAACAGCCCCCGAAGGAGTCCTCGTGGTGTCACATGAGTTTTCTTTGTGTCGGGCTAAAACTGGGCCCAGTCATGAGGAGACGGCAGCAGGAAAGCCTGCTCTCCCTCCCTAGAGAAGCCGGCGGAGGCCTCCAAGAGCGGGCTGGGGGCTGCCTGCTGCTCTTCCTCAGTTTAGTGCTCTCGAGGTCCCCTGGTCTTTAGAGGAACTCAGTTGAAATCTGTGGACACTTTTCCAGGAAGTAGATGAAGCCTTTCCAGAAATGGCATTCTGTTAGGAACCTCTGATTCTCCTGATGTGCTCTACTTGGGTAACGAAAAGCTCAAAGACAAGAAAACGAGTGGGTTCCTGTGCATTTGGTGTCTGACGAGTTCATAATTGTCCTAAATCATGAGTTCTTACAGCTCATTATTTGGGGTCTGCTCATCCAAGTGGAAAGCCAGGAAGTGGGTAGAGCTGGACCTGCTCAGGCAAACTCACACCAAAGCTGCCCGTGCCCTGCGCTCCCTGCTTTTGCCTCCTCCCTTGTCCCTTGTGGTCCCATCTCCAGCCCTTCAAAGATTTCCTTCTCTGATGCAGAAATCCTTCCCACCCTCCACCTGCACACCTCCAGCCTTACTCTCAAGAAGGAGTCGGATCAAACCATTCAAACCAAAGTGTGAATAATAGCTAGTAGTTATCGACCCCTTGCACTGGGCCAGCCACTGGGCTAAGGGCTTTCCAGGCATGGTCACTTAATTCTCACAGCGACCTTATAAAAAAGTCTTATTCTCATCCACAGTTTCTAGACGGGTGGCGATTTGCTGAGATTCACACCGGGATTCCAGGCCAGGATGTCTCATGGCAAAGCTTGTTCTCTCTCTCTCTCTTTTTTTTTTTTTTTTTTTT
>PVJO010005856.1:0-43519 GCA_004026905.1 Hystrix cristata | reverse complement strand
AACAGAGGCTTTAATTGTGTGCATCTCATCGGTGGAGACTTCCAAAGCCCTGAAACCCATGTCCGGAGGCAATCGTCCGTCCTGGCCTCGCCTTCAGTATCTAGGTATGCTAGTCAGCCCGTTTAGAGATGGAATTACATAATAGTCATAAACATGTAACACTGAGGCAGGAAGAAGATTGTAAAGATACTCAGAGAATTGCAGCCCTTTTGGTTATTTGAATCATTGAAGTCATCAAATCCAACTTCCCAACCAAAGCAGGAACTCTCCAAACCCTGGAAAGAGCGTCTTCAAGCCTCTCACTACCAGAGAGCTCGCTGCACGCTCAGCTGACTGACCTTCATAATTGTTAAAGTGCTCTTATCCATGTTGAGCGCAAATCCGCCTTTCCTATGAGTCCACTTTGCACGGAAGGGAGACAAACACGTGGGAGCTTCTCCCTCCTCTCTCCACAGACCACCCAAATGGAATGACAATCTCAGAACACTGTCCCGCACTGCAGGGGGACAAACAACACAGGATCTGAGTGCCCAAGAGAGCAGTTCCACCAACAGCAGCACGGAGGACAAAATAGTTCAATCCCAGCATGTTCCACGGTGACTGTGTGACTCAGAGCCCATCTCTGGGGTGTCATCCTTCAGTCTCCCCAAACCTCTGACAGCCCACCTACCCTGATGCTCTAAGTTCTCTGACCGTGACACATCTGTCCCCACTCTGTCTCCCAGCCGTGGCTTCCGTGACTCACCAATCAAAGCAAAGCGTAACCTGGCAGTGTGCACCCTGACAGTGGTGACCTAACTTCGCAGACCCAGGCATTCTGGAGTTTCGACACATGATTGTTTTCAGAAACCATAGCTATGTTTTTAAATTTAGCCACTCTGATAAAAACAATCAATAAAAAACTCCCTTGAAGATTGGAAAAGAGAAAACAAACATTCTGTCAATGAAATATTTAGTCTGCGTCAGGTATAAGTGACTGTTTTCTGGAAACTTGGCAGTTTATTAAAGAAGAAGGGTGTATGTTCTTCCTGGACTCGTCATGAAAGACTGACTTGTCCTGAGTTCTCTGGTGTGGGAAGTGAGAGGCTCGAAGATGCTCTTTCCAGGGTTTGGAGAGTTCTTGCTTTGGTTGGGAAGTTGGAGTCGATCACTTCAATGGTTCAGGGATGAGAGGGGCTCACCTCGTCACCTCCGAACTCAGACCCAGAGTTCTGCCTGGTTTAGGAGACAGCCCCACCACTGGGCTGGGCCTGCAGCTTCCACTGAGCGCGGAAACTGGGCTGGTGAAGACTCGCCCCCAAAGGAGCGGAAACAGAAGTGGGCCACTTCAACATATCTACCTCTTCCAACGTTTGTCTTTTTTTAGGGTGTGAGCATTCAAAATCTTTTCTTCCAGGGTCTGAGATACAATGCACTTTATAGTCACCCACAGTTGCCCGGCTATGTCACAGCACATGAAGCTTCTCACCCTACTTGACTGTAACTTAGCGTCTGTGGCCCCCACCCTGTTCTCCGCCTGCTCTCCCAGCTTCCAGTGACCGCCATTCTACTCCCGGCTTCTATGAGATCAACTCTCTTAGGTTCCACACATGTGTGAGAACATGTGACATTTCTCTTTCTGTGTCTTCCTTATTTTACTTAACAAAATGATCTCCACTTCCACCATGTTGTAGCAAACAGCAGGAACTCATCTGCCTCAAGACTGAATAGGAGTCCGTCGTGTGTCTACACCACATTTTGTTTCTTTTGTCATCAGCTGGTGGAGACTTACGTTGTTTCCACATCTCGGCTATTACAAATAGTTCTGCAGCGAGCACAAAGTGTAGCTATCTCTTTGACAGCCAATTTTATTTTGTTTGGACAAACAGACCCAGTAGTGGGATTGCTGGAACATATATAGTTATGTTTTTTAATTTTTTGAGGAAACTCACACTGTTTTTCGTAATGTTCATACTACTTTATATTCCCACCATAGAGTGATTTTAAAAGATGATCGTTAGAACAAGAAGTATCCAAGTAGTCACAAGTCACATATCACGCTATTGGATGCACAATTATCCCTCCACACACCCACAGTGGTAAAAAAGCATCCGATGTTTTCATTGCCGATGTTCTGCTTCTGATCTCTGCAAGGGAGGACTTCCATCGCCCTTTTGGCATGGAATGTGGCTAATGCCATTTGTGAATAGAGACCCCACATTGGCTCCAAATTTCCATTCAATTATCACCTGGGCTCCTGGTTGCTCGGCGCCATGCTTTCCATTCGAGCAGAATCTTTCTGTCCTAGCACCAAGCTTCCCGCATACATCATCGGCTGTTGTGCGCAGTGACCGCAGGACAGCAAAGAGTTAAGATGCTGTCATCCAAACGCTTCCCAGCAACCTGAGAATAACCTGTCCTCCCAACTGCTAACAGGCAAAAGCAAAATTCCCCCAAATACCTGGACCTCCCCCAAAAAGAGCAAGATTGAGGAGGAGGACCAGACTGGGAAACAAAAGAGAGGGAACCTCCGGGGGGAGGTGGCAGATGGTCCACCAGGTGGACTTTGACAGTCCACGGAACCGGCCAAACCGACTGGTGGACCAGGCAATTTTTAGCAATGATTACAGAGTGGGCCACAGCGTACCAGCCACGTGGCACGACGCCAGGCGTCACTGCTAGTGACATTCCGACCAGATAAGCAATACAATCGCTGCTGGGAGGGGCTGAGGGCGGCGGGAGGAAGTCAAGGCGAATGGGCAGGGAAGTGGGCCAGAGTAGGGTGCCCTCGCCACCCGAATCTAACAGGTTCCAACATGTCTGAACAGGTAAATGGTAAGGTGGCTTAACCTTTGGTCGCTGCACACCAGGAACGTTGCCCTCCAAGCAAGATGTGATTTACTCAAAGCAGTAATTAAGTCTGGTGGCATAGTGCTAATCAGGGTGGCATTCGGCACTCAGAGCTGGAAAATTCCTCCCCTTTGTAAATGCCCAAACCTGGGGCACCTTATTATTCAAGTTTCTAATTAAAAATGAACAGGAGCAGCTCAATAACCTGCAGCAATCCATCATGCTCATGACCTAATGAAAGGACGTGGGGTCGGAAGACACTCTCCCCTCGACAGCACCCGGGAGGCTCCGCGGGACGGCGGGACGGCGAGACTGGCGCGGCCACCCTGCATCCTGCCGCCGGACCGCGCGGAAGGTATTTCTAATCTCCTCGCGGCGGCTGGAAGGGGTTGAAGACACAGAGCAAGTCTTGGAGCAGCGCAGCTGAGCAAGAATGGGAGGTCAGTCAGTTGACTCTTCCCACAATTCCCCGAACAAGGCAATTATTCATGAAGGAAATTTCAAATTATTTTCATTAGACTTGTGTTTTACCAATCTAACCAAAGTGATTAATTAGGGATTAAAATATTTACTCTGCACATGCTTCCTTGGCTCAGCCCTAGCATATTTAAGCATTGTGCTAAACGGGTCAGCTGTTTCCAGTATTGTTTGGAATTCATTTCCCATTTTCTATGTAAAAGGGCACTGACATCATGTCTATACCATACTTGGGGTCTCTCCAGGCACCAAAGCAGAGAAACAGGAAGAGGTTCCAGAGTTCCCGCCCTTTGGCCTCAAATTTCTTTCGTGTTAGAACCACTTTGTGTCAAAGGTCATAATTTTCCTGGATCCACATCTTTGTCACAAGGTGTCCAGGGTGTCTGGGGTAACAACACCCCTAGTTGGGACACACCACACGCTGGTGGGATGTATCATGGCATCAGTGTGGGAAGGGAGCTACCAGAGCAGGAGGGTTTTCTGAGATTTTGGAGGGCTTCTCAGCACTGTGGGACTCCATAGCTAAGTTATAAAACTATGTCCAGTGCTGAGACAGCGGCGAAGGATATGTTATTCAAACAGGATGCCCGGGCCTCACCTGTCCCAAGGGTTCCCTGCAGGGCTAGCGCGCCTACACCTTTCAGTGCACTGTTGCTTCAGGGAGCCTCCGAACAGGACACCAGCCCAGGATATCTGCCTTGGTTATTCACAGTTTACAGCCTTTTGAGAGACTGCCAAAGCACACAACAGAAGCGGAGGAACTACTTCCCTATATTGTTATCAGATCGGGCCCAGGAACTGCCTCTCTGAAGCTTGCAAAGGGTAAAGAGACGCAAACGATGTTTGGGCATTTTTCATTTTGCTTCCTTTCAGCAGCACTTAGCAATTTTTCCCATTGTTCTCACCAAGCCTTCAGAGAGATACAGGATGATGCAGGAATAAACCAATTCCTCAATCCAGAAACAGAGAAGGTGGTGAATAAAACCATGACCCTTGTTGGGTACAGTTGAAGAGGACGGTAAGTCAAGACTCTGTGTGCAGGGACAGGCCCAGCTTGGAAACATGGAAGGAACGAGGGAAGAGTCAGCACTAGAAGAGGAGGGGCATGAGTGTGGAACACCACCACGTCGGGGGCACACGTGCTGAGACAGGCGAGCCCCAGTGGAGGGGCAGAGCCGCGGTTTCCCGAGCTGGGAGAGGTCCTGGACTGGTCGCGGGCAGGTTTATTGACAGGAGAGTTGTGTTTCAGTGGAGTGTTGGGGCCCTGAGCCAGGCTGGCCGGAGGCCAAGGAGACAGCTGGTGTGGAGACATGGCTATGGCAGCAGGTACGGCAGCACCACTCTGGAGTTTATCTAAGGAATAATAATAATAACAGCAACGAGAGTGATTTATGGTGCTTTCCATGAGCCAGGTACTACACAGGCAGTGTCTCACTTTTTTGAATCCTCACAGCAATCCTCTGTCCATTTTATGCACAATTCCTAAACACCAGAACCAGGATTCGAGGTGAGGTGTGTCAGGGAGCGAAGCTGATGTGCACGAAGTATGTCTCGGTAGCCGAGAGTGGGGCGGGGACTACGTGGGTCGGTGGAGCTCAGCTGGTGGGTTAGCCATCAGGGCTTTGGCTTAAGGGATGAGACGCAGCAAAGTTGAGGGCCTCCCACTCCCAGGTGCAGCAGAGAAGGGAACACACTTTGGTCAGGAGCCCCAGGCATGGATTCTAACCTCCACTCCGGTCCTCCAAAGTCTTGTGATGTTAGGAAATGCACTCAGGCTTCGTCCATATCTTTCGTTCTTCACCCATTAAACAACACACTGCTTACCTGGTCCATTTTATGAGGCTGTTGTTGTAAAAAATTTAATATAGTAAATCAGGTACTTAAAATAGCTCCGAATTACTTGGCAAATGGTCTGAGCCGGGACTTTGCTAAATACTTCACCACCAGGCTTTCATCTGTCCTCGTGTGGACCCTGGGCCTGGGCCTGTTACTGCAGGGACACTGCAGAGAAGGCGGCAGTGGATCAAACAGTTCAAAGAACCACATGCATGTAAGGTTGTATGATTATGGTTTTGTAGGAAGCAGCAGCACCCAGGTGGCAGAGGAGAAGGTAAAAACAAAATCTCTAAAATGTCTAGAAAAAGAAACGCACAGCCTGCAGGAATCATGCAGAGTCAGCATGGGTTCAGCTACAGGGGAAGCTTTACAGAGAAGCAGTGCTGGTCACTTTCCACTGAATAACTGATTTTTGGGTGATCTTGGCTCTGTTTCCGAGGGAGAATGTATCAGATCGCAAACAAATTGATCTTGGCTAACGGCTTTGAAACGTTATCTGCCCCTAGAAGCTGGACATGTTTCAGAGTATTTTAAGTCTCAAGGAAGTTATATTTTTCCTTACCTTCTATCTAACTTTTATAGCCACTGCAACCTCCCTAAGATGAAAAAGATGCATAACGGGATTTGCATTCCTTACCGGAATAGGACTGCTGCAAGCAACCCACCCAGAACTGACTCGTTAGCAATATTATTAGATGTCGCAATCGTTTTCCTCACAGGGCAAAACGCCCCGAGGGTAAAGTCACCTGCCACTTTCTAATGTCGTTTAATCTTTTTAGTCTGTCTGAGCTGTAAACTGTCAATCACGGTGAATGTTTAGTCACCTTGAATGCTGTTTAATCAGGAGAATGCTTTGTACATGTCTAATACCTGATGACACAGGAATTAAGTCTTCACCATAATTACCCCACTACATCATTTGACATCATTACTCACAGGCCAGGCCAAACTCATTTGTAATCTCTCAGGGTTTTTCGGTAAGAAATGGTTCATTACCGTTCCAGGACCGGAATGGTTACTCCGCACGGAAGGCGCAGGTAACTGGAATCCGCACACCGGGCTGTGTGTACGACTGTCTTTAAATGTTGCTGCCGTACTGTTGATGGTGTGAACTCGCTGCCAAGTGCGTGTGGCAGGAAACAGGCACAGTGCTAGTTCAGTACTTGAGGTTCATGTTCCTTAGCCAATGTACGCCGACCACTAAAAGGGGACGTTTCTTTAAAGAAAGGAAAGAAGATTTGGGCTGCGCACGGTATGCTAATTATTGTTTATGTCAGTATACATATTCCTTCTATTTAACCTTCCTAATGTTTCCTCTTCCTCTTTCAGTCTTTTTCTTTTTCCATTTTTCAAATTGTGTGTACTGACTTCATACCATCTTTACAAAGAAAAACTAAGTATATTTATAAAAATTACATTAAAATCATAGCTGTTTGGTTATAGTCCCTAAAACAAAGATATGCTGGGTTTAGCATACTGTTCTGTCCAATCTAGCAATACTGCCACCAAATGGCCCTGTCGACCTGATTCTTGGGATAGGTTCACACTGAAGATGGGAAAATGCTGGTCGGTAACAGTGCAGAATATTTTCTGCTAGTGCATGAAGCCGTCACTATTAGTGAGTGTCTCTCTCTCTCTCTCTCTCTCTCTCTCTCTTTGTCACTAGTATTCATGTGTGGAAGGAGCCCTACTTGACAAGATCGCAGTGACTGAGTCCCTGCACAGGGTCACTCTGCAGAACCCCAGGTCCTGTGGACTGGCTCGGGTCTCCCGCCCGCACCCTGGGCCCCGGGTCCATTCTCTTTCCTATTCCCCAGCACCGTGCTGCAGGGCCTACCGCAGCCCTTCTGGAGGCCCGGGGCTTCTTGCTGCGGCAGTTAGTGACTGGTCCTGTGCTGTCCCTGCGCACGGAGCAGGGACCCGCTCCTGCTCTGCCCTGTCCTGTGGCTCCTCCTGGGTTGGCTCACCCTCGGTTTGTCCAGGAGACTCGGTAGTGAGTGTGCTCTAAGGTGCGTTCTCCTCCACTTTGCTTCTCCTATAGTCTGCTTTATGAAAAGCACTTTAAAACTTGGCGTTCCTGTCTGACTTAAAAAGAGTACAGAAAAATTAATTCATTTCTTCATTCATTCATCCATCCCTTCTTTCCACAAGTATTTCTGGAGCACTACCGTGTGTGCCAAGCAGTTCTCTAATGCTGAAAAACCTCAAGGAACAAAACAAGCAAGAATCTCTGCCTACGCTGAGCTAAAGCCTTAAGAAGGAAGATAAAAAGTACACGGCAATTTAATCAAATAAGTGGGCTGCATGATGACAATAGCTGCTGTGGAGGAAGAATGGAAAGAAAAGGAGAAAAGTGGAGCTGTGCGGGGAGGTTTCCGTCTACATGGATGGTCAGGAAAACCTTGCTGGTGAGGTGACATTTGAGTGAAGGAGATGAGGGACACGGCTCTGGGACGCGCTGGGGTGGGGAGGGGCAGAGCCGGAGGAAACGAGGTCAAGGAGACAGCAAGGCTGCTCCTGTAGGGACACCAGGGTACCCCGCCCATGCAGGACACCCACGTTTCTGCAAAGCCAGAAACGTGGTGAGGAGAAGAGTGACAAGATCTGTGTTGGGTGACTGCATTAGGGACCATTGCGGGGGGAGGCAGAAGCAAAGAGGAACAAAGGAGCCCACTGACGTTCCAGAGCCGCAGCGCAGAGCGGCACGAGGCGTCTTCCCACAGATCGGCCGCGGGCCCCGAGAGTGGTTTTCAGCCTGAGTAACCAGAACAGGGCTTGCAGATGCAAGTGTGGCATTTTAAATCACCTGGACTTATAACTAGGCAAGGTTGCAAAGGAAGGCCCGCAGAAGGGATTCAAGGGACAGGGAGCTAAGCAGTGAATTTGTTCCGGTAACACTAACCACTGTAACAAAGCCCAAAATGAATAAAGGTTCAAAGTTGGTAGTTAATTTCTCACTGGAATAAAGCCCAAAGTGGGGGTTTCTGATCGGTGTGTGACTCTTTGGTTTCTTTAGCTCCTCCATCTTCAGCCCATGACTTCCAAGGTCACTGCAAGCGTCAGAGACACAAGAGGGGGAGGATGTAGGGATGCGCCTGGTTGCCGCACAGAGGCCCTTCCAAGGGAGATTCACAAACGAATCCTAAGTGCCCATGAAAACTAGGAAGCACGTTTCAGGCCAGCCATGATCACAGGAGGATCCTGACGAGGAGACACAGAAGAGTGGCTGGGGAAGTGTTAGAAAATTCAGGAGACGGACATCCAGGAGGACAAGAGAAGATTTTGAGAACAAGGGGAGCGGTCAGGGAAGACGAGAGGTGACCATCAGGTCCTCCTCAATCAGTGTCCATGGGGACTGTGACAGGGCAGAGCTGGTGGAGTGACAGGGGAAATGACTTGCTGGGATGAGTAAGAGTGAGAAACAGAAAATCAATTCGAGTGGCCACGAATAACTCTTCTGGAGTCTGTTGATTGTAGAGCAACACGGACTGGCCTACTGCCTTCCCGGGCATGATGGAGGCAGGGAGCAGAACCTACTTCAGGTGGTGCAAATGACGAAATTTAAGGAAAGTATCACTGAGAGGTGCGAGCTGCACTGAGGTGTTAAACAAGAGACGCTGAGGAACCCGGACACTAGCTGCCACGGGAAGCTGCTGCTCCTTCAAAATGGAGCAACAAGGAGAAAAAAGTCAAGTTACTGAACACAGTGAGGAAAGAGTCACCCAGCGGGAGCTGTGGTCCTAGAAGGAAGCAGCTACCACCTGAGACAGAGGATGGAAAGAAGGGGGAAGCCAGGAAGACCCGCCCCAAACCTACAGTCCTCACACTCCTATCTCCAAACAGTGGTCAAATCGAGGCCGGAGCCCACGAACAAGGAAGCTCGGGAGACAGGTTGAAAAGTGTCATTTTGCATGCTGCAAAGTAATGGAGATGGGACCAGCATGTGGAGAGAGGAAACAAGCAGCTCACAGGGGTCGCTGGACATGGATTTTGGAAGTGGAAGAGCGAACCTTGGAAAGGATGCATCCTTTGCTCGACTGACTACTCAGAGGACGGTTGCCACATCTTCCCTGCTATTTTGTGATGCAAAGAACACAGTTATCCCAAACAGCACTGTCTGTGTTCTGTGTGGGACAGCAGGCTTGTGGAGACCAGCACGATGGATTAATCAGGGTTCTTCAGAATCAACAGAATATCTGTGGAGATCCTGCATTATGAAGGTAGAGCCAATGAGATTTGTCAATAGATTAGATACATAGACAGGTAGATACATAGATGATAGATAGATAGAAGAATGTAGACAGAATATAGAATATAGACAGAAGGTAGATAGATAAATAGATAGATAGGAGGAATTTATTATGGTAATTGGTTCACACAGTTATGGGGTTGGAAAAGTCCTTCCACAGGTCATCTGCAAGCTGGAGAACCAGAGTCCAGTCTAAGTCAGAAGGCCTCAGAACCAAGGACACCACGACATAACTCTCAGCTGGGGCCAGAGGTATAAGGACTGAGGGGTCTGATTGCTGGTGCCAGTCCTGGAGTTCCCAAAAGCTGGGCACCCTGGAGTTGCCATGTCCAAGGGCCTGAGAGGAGGGAATTCACCTTCCCTCAGCTTTTTGGTTCTCTCCGGACACCCCACCCCCACCCCACCAACTGCATGGTGTCTCCCCACACTGAGGCTGCAGCTTCCCATTCAGTCTGCCACCCACACAGCCATCTCTTTGTGAAAGAGGAGAAATCATGCGTTGCTGGCTGACTAGGTATCCTTTAATCCACTTAAATTGACACCTAAAATAAACCATCTCAATATTATGTTTACCAAAAATGGGAAACAAATATTTACTAATCCTCTGAAAACTGATTAATGATAGCAACCTTCCCACAAGAAGGAATATTAAGCCCCACGATGTTTTAGGGTAGCAACTTGTATGTATAGCTAAAATCAAGAGGCTTTACTTAATATCCAAGGCTGTTTGTATTTCACTAAGAAGGAAGTAGGGAATTTGTATTGGTAATCCACATACAAAGCATAGTTTGTGATTATAGTCAGATGATACAATTAGGTCACACGTGTGTGCAAGCGCACACATACCCTTCACGGAAGGAGATTGACAAGAGATTCCAGAGTACACCAAAGTCAGCATAGCCACTCTGCCCTCTGCCCCTCCCCCACCTCCTTCTTTCCTGGTTTCATGTAACATGTGTACGTCCAGGAAGCGTCTCCCTTTTGTGAAAAGATGACAGCTTTACACAGTATTCATGTTTTCAGTAGTATCTCGTGCACAGCACACTTGAGGTTTCTTTTATAACTTTCCTAATCATCTTCACCCAATACAATTAGCATTATCTAAATTAGTTATCAGTTTACCAAATTGTCTCCTCCTTTAAAAAAAAGTCATATTGCAAAATTATAGGTGTAGCCATAGACAGACCCAGTATTGTGTGCTTGCAGACATTTGGAGAGAGATAATGTTCTTAATCCTAATTAGAATTCTTTCCCTTTCCTATATGGACTTCTCAGAATCAAGGGTGACCTTATTTTCACTTGGGTAGAGGCATGGTAAATCAACCGACTTTCCTTTGTCTTTCAACACAGCATCTCTTATTCCAATGTGTTTATTTAAGCTCTGGGCCTCTGCTATCTTTCTGCATTCTTGTGTCTTTTAAGAATACCCATTTGGAATACATTGCCTTCTATTTCCCCTTTTCTGCAATATGATCTTTAGTACATGTTAACCATTGTTTGAGTCATGAGTCCAAGCTCAGCAGTACAGCTTTTTTACTAGAGTATCCCACAAAGATCAGAAAATTTCTGGTTGTTCATGGCAATCTGTTCTCCCTTTCTTCCATAGTACCAGGGTTCAAATGCAACATGTGGACTCCCAGCTACACTACGATGTCAGGTTCCTTTGAATGTGAACATGATGAGGTGACTTAAGTCCACATCAGTGGGATAACACCTCTGGGGACCATCAAACGTAAAGACAGTCTCCTTGCTCTAGTAGACCTGTTTCCCACGCCTGTACTCCAGAACAGGGAGGGGACCATGAGCTTTGACTGTGCAGACAGGACAACATTCTAGCGAGGGCAGAACAAGATAGGTCCCACGTGACCGTGTAGGACAGGGCCAGCCCCACACCGTGGGCCACTCTACCCAGATCTGTCTTCTGTAAGCTGCCCTATTTAAGGTGGTTTCTTTGCTAAATTAATTTTTACCTTTATATGGTTGTTAAATGGGGTGAATTTTTCAAATATATAGAAAAAAATGAAATCAGGTCAAAGTACAACCATTTTTTTTTAAATATAAGTAGTTTTTTTTTCACATTTTAAAAAATTTTATTTTCATGGTGCCTTCTAGATATACATTGTGATAACATTCATCATAGGGAATTTGTACCTGTAATGGAATATCTTGCTGCTTCTTTTTTCCCATTCCCCTCCCCTCCCTTCACCCTCTCCTCCCTCCTTAATTACAAAAGCTTTGTTTCCATTTTTTCCTTTTATTCTTTTTTGTCTTGTCCCTCCATGCCTTTCCCTTCCCCCTTCCTTGTTCCCCCTCCCATTTGAACAATTTCTTCTCTTCCCAAACTGTAACCTCTCTTTCCCTTAAATTATTCCGTTTGAGTAAGAAAAACTGGATTTATCCAGAATATCCTTCCTAGCCTTGCTGATGATGTCTGATTTACAACTCTTACTCTCAACTTCCCAACATCTGGTCTTTTTTCAAAGATTATTTACTCAAACCACAAACTGAATAAAATATAATAAAGTAATTATTTATGATAAAGTAATTATTTCTAAGTAACATTGTAACTATTGACTAAACTGAAATAGGATCAAATACCAGAGACAATATTTTGTGTTTTAAAATGCACTTTTTTATTGATGGCTTCAAGTTCAGGCTTAAATGTCACTAGAGTTATCAAAAACAAACAAACAAAAAAACCATAACAGTAAAATGAAGCAAATGAACTCGAACCCGAGCTCACACACACACCTGGAAAAGCAGATCATGGTTCCTTTTGATTCTCCAGTGGGTGTGTCTGGGTTTCCATCTGTTTGGTTGCTACAATGAACCAGAGTGTGTGTTGCTGAGATTATGAGCTGTCATTCAAAGCAAGAAAACATTCTCCAAACAAAGTTGACTCCTAAACACATTGTAAGGTGTAGAAATGCGTAAGAATTCTTCGCATGTTTTTAGGAAAGCGTTGTGCATCTTGTTGAAAGGAGGAAGGGCCTGTGACAATGAGGCATCTTCTAAGAAGTGCAATAGATGCACTTTCATCTTCGCAGGGAGCTGTGATTTGATAGAAACATTTTAAATTGTCTCGCTTCCTTTCGGCCCTCGGCGTCGGGCCTGTGCCGAGGTGCACAGATGAGTGTGCCCAAGTGTGCAGGAGTGTGCAGTGTGCGAGACACCGCCGAGGGCTGGGCCCCGCCTCCGGCCTGCCCCGCGTGTCCCCAGCGTCACACTCAGCTGCAGAGTCTCGCTTCTGGGACGTTTTAAGAAGCAGGAATTCCACAGGCCGAATCCCGGACCCGTGGTCCCCGCCCTGACGCTTTAGGTCCGCGTTTTCTGCAGCTCTCAGGCCAGGACGAGCGGCGGCGGCCCCTTCCACCTCCACCCACGGTCGCCGCAGGATCGCGCTCCGTCCTCTGCGCCCCTCCTGCCGCCCTTCCGTGGGGACCAGAGCCAGGAAAGCGGGCGGCGGCCTGGCTGCCCACCGGCGCCCCGCAGAGCCACGTCCCGCCGGCACGCTCGGGCTCCCTCGCCCTCCGCGTCCTTGCACTCTGCAAAGCTCATTTCACCGTGGAGCAATTACTTCTGCGTGTTTTACCGTCTCTAGTAACTGTCAGTCTTTGCAGATCGGGATTCTTGTTTAATTACGTTCTCATCTCAGGTCTGTTCCAGAACTCGAGCATAGCAGGCTGAGTCAGGGTTTCCTGCGAATGAATGGATGAACATGCTTGCTGAAGAGCTTACTCAGAGTTGCTGTTGGGCCAAGAACGTCCTCGAAAGATAGTTTCATAACTGAATGTTTCTTTCTGAGTTCTATTCGGAAAACAAAATTTTAAAGCAGAGGTCGGAGAAGATTCAGAATGAGCGTGCTGGATTGAGCGCAGGTCACATTTCACAGATGAGCTGTTCTAAACGCGGGTCGCACTTTGCGAATGTTCCGCGGCTTCCCTGAGGACCGAGGTCAGACTGAGGACGAGAGGACATTAATGACATCCTTGCACGCACGTGTGTTCCTCCCTTTGCAAGATGCGGCTGTGGCCTTGGTTAATATCAAGGCCGGCGCGGCGGCTGAATGTTTTGAACGCAGAAACGTAACTGGAAGTTGGCCTGGTATTCGAGTTGACCTTCAGGCTTTGAGTGACTCTACAAAAGTTTGCTGAAGGAATTGCACTGAGCAGTTCTGGTGGCTTTGTAGATGAAGTATTGATAGCAATCAATAGGAGTCCTGACTCTAGAGGAACGAACAGGGAATTTTGCTAATTGTGATATAAGAATCTCTTTGAGGGTGATTTAAAAGGTAAATTGAATGTCATTTTAGAAGTACAGGATAGTATTACGTTTCTCTCACTAACACTCTTATCTAATATGTCATCAGATGAAAGAAAAATTAAGACATTTGTGAATGAGAAAACTTGCCTTCTGTCTGTATCTGCTTGCTTTGAAAACCGCAATACGCAAAGTTTATTTTAAGCCACTATGTGCATGATTTGATCTTAAAAGAGCCACTTTTGGCTTTGAGCCGTTAGCTAAGAACAGGAGAATGCATAATTTTACACAGACTAAAACAGGTTTGTACCAACCAACAATCTTGGTTGACACTTGGCAAATGCTAAATAAGAAAGAACAATCCTTCGTAATACAGTAAATTTTTTTAAAGTGTCTTCTTTAGAATCCTCAAGATTAGACTCTTTTTCCTCCTACAAATCGCTTCAGACCCCTGTCCTCACCACCCCACTCCCACCCAGGGGAAAAAGAATCCTGTTGCTGGGCCGATTGCCTTAACTCCTGGAGAACTAGCTATCCTCTGGCAAGTGTGGAAAATGGAGTCAGCTGCAATAAATTACTAAAAATATCAATCGCTGCTTACAACATAGAGTGAAAAAAGGATTTGAAGGGCACAACATTTTATAAGAGAGACTCACATAGGATGTACTTATTTCTGAACGAATCATTTACAGGAAACTAATCATTGGTGAAACACGTTTAAACATTTTTTTTTAAATGAAGAATGGAGGTCTTGAAGTAAGTGTTCGTGAATAGGTTCTCATTCGAATAATCTATATTATGTTTGGATCATATACAAAAATCGTATATTGACCATTTCTTTTGAAGTTAAACATGTTGGATGTGATAGGCTAATTTGAACACTTATTTACATTTGATCCATTTTTAAATATTTTTAAAACTTACATTTGGCATATTTAAAAACATGAAATCGAAGAACTTTGTGTCTAAGGACACAAAGAGTGGGACGAGAAAGTCTTACACTGGTGATGCTGCGTCGGTTCTGGGCTGCCTCCTTCCCTCGACTGGCCACGGGGCCCTCTGAGCACGCCGTGGTCACTGCCGACTGAACGGCAGTCTCTGCAGCATTTGCTCTTCAAATGTTTTGTGATACTGGCCCCCGTTTGATGTTCACAGTGTGCCACGCATTAACAATAACCAGGATGGCAGGCCAAGCACTGACAGGCTGCTTCAAAGAGTCCAGACGCCTGGGGGTTGGTTGCTCCTGAAATATGGTGCGAAAACTCATCTGTCCCACAGTCTGAGCCTGTGTCCGCAGCCCAGGCTGCCAAACACCCAAGCTAAGGGCAGTCATCGAGGGCGTTAGAATGACAAACATCTGCCCTCACCCTGTGACACTTAATAACTTGAATGTGACCTCAGAAACTACATTTTTAGCATGTTTCTTCACATTATCTGGGTAATTGGTCATGTTTAAAATCATCGATCAAGAGGACTAACCCTTTCCTGTGTGTTTAAAGTTACTAGACTGTATTTCTATTTTGGGCAATCATACCTGCCATTGCACTTTGCATATCCTATTATCAGCTAAATGAGTTAAATGGGAGAATAACTCAATCTGCATAATCTTTCATAAATGAGCAGAAAAGATAATCCACTGTTGTGAAAGCTGCTCATACTTTCCCCAACATTTTATCATGAAAAATTGAAATGTACAGGAAAGTTTAAAGGATTATGCATTTATATTTACACATAAAATTGTATATATATTTATATACAGTTATTTAATTATATAATTGCACATATATAGTTACATTCCCCCTGCTGAAGTTGCATGGTTAACACGTTACTGCTAACTTGTCTTATCACACGGCTGTGGTGCATCCGCCAACCCATCTTAGTTTTTGATGTATTCTGAGTAAGTTGCAGACATTATTATGCTTCTTTCCTAAATAATGCTGCATGTGTACTAGTAAATAAGGTTAAATATTTGTGAAGTCTTAAATTTGAGATAAAATTTTTGTACCATTAAATGACCTAAAATCCTCTTAAGTACATCATTCAGTGAGCTTTAGGAAATGCATGTACCTGTGTGGCATAAACCTCATTTAAATATAATTTCTCAGCAGCATCCTAGAAGCACCACAGATTACTTTCACTTATTCTAGAACTTCCTGGATATAAAAACCACATAAAATGTACTCTTTTGTGACTGGCTTCTTTCACTCAGCATATGCTTTTGAGATCCACACACATTGTGTGTTTCAGTAATTTATTCCTTCCTGTTACTTAAAAGCACAACATTGGACAAATTTACCGCATTTGGCTCAGTCCTGTTGGTGGACACTAGGACTGTTCCCGCTTTGGGGCTGTTATAAATAAAGCTGTTGTAAAAGTCTTATTAACTTTTTGTAATATTTTAATTTCTCTTGGGTAATGTATTAGTTACTTTTCTAGAGTCAATGGTTTGTAAGAGAGCAGATTTAATACAGGACATTTATAAGTTACAATACTCACCCATAAGCCAAATGCAGGAAGAGTGCCGAATGTCTGTGTAGGCACTGGAGACCCGAAAGATCCAATCAAGGGCTGGGAGCCCACAGCACTGTCCTGTGTATGTCCGTGTCTGCACATGATGGCTGAAGAAATCTTTACTGGAACCAGGATACGATGCTCGCAGCAGAGATGAAGACCAGAGCTCCCCCAAAGCAACAACACCCATCCTCGATGACAACAAGGCCCGGAGCGCCTTCCTCGATGAGAACAGCCAATTCCTTTCAGGAGAACCAGCCACAGCAGAGCTTCTCCTGGGAAACAGCCAGCCACTAGCTTCTGCTCCCACTCGGCTTTATTTGCATCGGCAACAATCCTCAGGTGGATCCTCTACCCCCAGAATCACACCAACCTAGTCCACCTGAGCGTTCTGGCTCAAGCTGACCACAATTAAGTCCACCACAGGTAACTACCAGGGAGTGGAATTGTTAAGTCATACGAAACTGATAGGCTCCTCCACAAGCAGTCGTCCAATTTTACATCCCCGCCAACAATGTGTGAGTGTCCCAGTAGCTCCACATTCCGACCAGTATTTGTCAGTCTAAATTTAAGCCATTCCAGTACATGTGTAATCATCCTTTATTGTGGTTTAAATTTGCATTTCTTCTGTGAATAATAATCTGAGCAATTTTGTGTGCATGTAATTGGCTATTTGTCTATTTTTCTTTGTGAAGTTATTGTTCAAATTGGATTGTTTATATTTTGAGCAGCATGCATTCTATATATATTCTGAATGCACATTCTTTGTAAGGTAAACATTTTATAAATATTTTTTCTTATCTATGGCTTACCTATGCCTTTCTTAATATCTTTCCATGAAGAAGAGTTTTAAATTCTTGTATTTTCTTTTATTTTTCATGATGTGTCTGTCATATCTAAGAAACTTTTGCCTATCCTCAGGTTCCAAAAATATTACCCTGTACTTCTTAAAATATTTTAAAATTCTAGCTCTTAAATTTAGTGTATGATCCGTCTGGAGTTGAGTTTTGTGTATGGTGTGATATAGAATCAAGGTTCATTTCCCACCATGTGAAAATCCAGTTCCTTTCTCTATTGTATTGCTTAGGTGCTTCTAGCCAAACTCAGATGGCCATAAGTGTGAGGCTCTCTATCCGTTCCACTGTCTGTTTTTCTGTCTGTATGTCAAAACCATATTGTCTTGGTTGTTGTAAGTTTCTAATAAGTCATAAAATCAAACAGAGAATTTGCACTTCTGCTTCAAGAGCCTGTTAGATATTCTAGTTTCTTTGCATTTCACACAAATTTTAGAGTCAAAATCTATTCATACCTGAAAATGTGCAAATAGCCACGTATCTACGCAGAGTTCCCAGCATCCAAGTAATGTTTTCTGCCCTTGTGTCTCTGGGCAGATTGAGATCTCAGGATTACTGATCCTGTCGGGGTCAGCTTCTCTTCCCGTTTGTACAAAATCCTGCGGTGTGCTCCCTCTACGAGCGAGGCGTTGTCCTTAGCTGTGGCTCGGCCCTCTTGGGACCGGATTAACTAACCGGGTCTAGCATGTCATAAACACAACCAGCTACAACCAAGTAGCGCATTATTTAACTAAAACAAAGCAAGTTCGAATACCAAAATTCTGACCGTTAAATAACAAAGACTGCGGTTTGTTTGCAAGTTCGAACGGGATCGTCAATTTCTAAAACATTCAACAATGTCTATTAAATTATTTTCAAACTAAACTTGAAGAAAACATTTCATTCAGAATCGCTAAACTAAGTTTTAAAAAAAAGGATTTCGTGAAGCACAGCTTACTATGTTCTAAATATTCTTCCTACAGGGTATCATAGAGCGATTCCTCCCAAAGCCAAGCTCTTTTATCCACTGTATGGTAATTAGTAACGACGGGGTGGCAGCGAGGCTTCTCTTTTCAAATTCTAGTCAATTCTACCCCTTCCCAAAGATTTTTTTCTATCTTGAGAAAATGGTTTACAGAAAGAAAGAATAACTTCTGGAAGGGAAAGGGGCAAAGGAAGTCTTTCTTACGAAATTAAATCTTCTTTAGCAGAGACAGGCGTGTTCTTAACATATTCACAGAAGTATCCCCTCCAGTTATGTTGCAAAAGCCGTGAAAATAATAATTGTGGCTAAGTGCACTACACTGACAGTCAATATAGTATTTTCCAAGCTTGTACTCATTATTCTTTATAGTATTCATGCGTTTTGTGAAAGATCAAAAGATTTACATATCATATGGAGTGCTGTAGGGAATGACTTGCTGAGTACTTTAAATGCACAATGTTCCGCAGCCTCTTAAATGCGGATTTCGCTTCTCTCCCCTTTATGATAAAGAAATAACAAGATAGAGCTAGATGTTTTTTCTTAATATAATAAAATGTCTATTTTAAAATATAAGATAAAAGTTTGATATTTTTATCTGTAATTCCAAACATAATCTTATGGTACAAAATAATAAATTATAGCCTTCCTTTAATATGTGTGTTGAAAACAGCCCCACAGAACCCAACTTCAACAGATTCTCAAGCAATCTGATACATAAACATGCCACAACTTCCACTGGAGTTATTAAATAATAGAACCGACGCATCTGCCTGAAGACACTGAGAGTGTAGGCTTTCTGGGAACTAAGAATAGGACTACGTGGCATTTATTCCACAAAGGTTTAGATAAAATGTGGTAGAAAAAGGTAGCAGCAGTCATTTTCTCAGTTCACACAGACAATAATCCATAACAGCATTTTTAAAAGAAAGAAATCTGGTTTACTGGCTCTGACCTTCCTTTACCTAAGATGACCATATAGGAGTTTGCAAGATACGCCATTCCGGACTCTCTGTAAATTGATTGACACTTTTCTACTCGTGATAATACCATTAATAATACCACTCACAAGTGATCACTGACACGAACAAAACCAGCTGAACAACACTGCTCCTCCAAACGCTGCTTTTAAGAACAGCGTGGGAATGTTCTAAAATCCACTATGACGACGCGACACACAGCAGAAAGACGGGTTCTCCTATTCTCTCAAGAATATTAGTGACTAAATAATTTGTGAGTACTTCTTTCCAGGGTTGTGTGTGTGTTAATTTATGGCAGTTTGCTGCACCCACACAACTTATCCACATTGATGATTTCAATATCTAGATTTTGTTGCTAACAGACTCTTTGTTTCTAGTGGTCTTATAACATATATATTCAATCAAGAAGTAAATAGGTGAAACAGAAGAAGAAGGAAGGAAATATTCTATGAGATATGAAGAGAAGATTCCTGGCTCTGTTACTACAGAATACCATTGAATGGACTGGACTTCCATGCTATCTAACTCAGCCAAACACCCAGCACACTTTCAGTACAGGAAATCTTCCACTTCTGGGGGAAATAGAATGCAGAGTGGCTGATCGAAAGTGCCTGCTTTGGTGTACAGGCAAAATTATGTCACTGTGGGCACGAGTGTGTACACACACTGTTCTATTAGTCAGTTGCAGCGCTCTCCCACCACCGTGTCAATTCTGGCGGAGGAGCATAGATACGAGACAGGATTCGTTATCAACAAACCTTTCTTCCTGAAAAGCTCGTTCTTCCTACTGTGGGGAAAAAAAAAAGACAAACCACTGGGGAAACTGGAGAGCATATTTATTTGGAGCATTTCATTTTACTCCAGAACAAGCTGAATGAAAACTGTCTTTAATGGAGCAGAACAGCATAGAGCATTCTGATTAAATATTTGCTCAGATAATATTTTCTTACGCTGAAGCTATGGTTCTGGCAACAGAGACGAATTGCTAATAGCAGTGAACCTTGTGGTTGTTTGAAGAGAGACTTTGTGCATCCGAAGGTGACACTGAAATGTAGTCTGATAGCTTGTACCGTGGAACCGCACTCAGGTTGGCCAGAGACTTTGCCTGGAGCCTGGAAGTTCAAAGCTGTGACCCCACCTCCTGCCTCTCGGTGTCACGGGACAAACGATATGGAAACCGCAAAGCTAAAGCCCACGTGAAATGTGCCATCTGACTCAGCTTCAGCTTCAGAAACAATACTTCAAAACACTTGAGCAATAATTGCATCTTTTAAACTCATATCTACACTCAACATAAAGAAGGGGAATTTGTGTGGGTAATAATCCTAAAGTAAAGAAGCCAAAAGATGATAAAGGTAATCTTTAGGGAGAAGATTACATATATACAACCGAAGAAGTAAGTTTTTTTGTGGGGGAAAAGTTGTTTGTTTGTTTTTGTGAAAGGGAGGAGACCAAGAACATAGCAAAGCAAAATGAGATACTGGTTTTCCCAATCAGATTATTAGAATCACTTATAGCCGGTGTTGGTAACACGCAAGAAATTGGCACCAACATAGCAGATGGTGACCTTGGACGTGGATAAAATCTTTGTAGAGGGTAATTTGCAATATATATATATATATATATATATATATATATATAAAAACCTGATAAAGTAGACTTAAAAATCCTTCTCTGTTACACTAAAAAGATCTATAGAAAAAAAACTAAATATACATTGAAATGTTTTTGCTTTGTTTGTAACAGCTGAAAATTAGAAATAACTTGAATATTAAGAAAAAGTAATGGGTTACAAATACGATGTACTCACAATTATCAGGTGAAAAGCATATTACAGAGCAATATTTTTTATGTTCTTGATTTCATAAAATTTGTATTAAATATATCCAGCCACAAAAAAATAATGATGATTATCTCAGGTAAAAGTTTTGTAAATATTTATTATGAGCCCAAATCCATTTTATGAGAACAAAAGCTACTAAAATAATGCCATTTTCAACAAAGAAAAAAACAATACATTTTATTTTATTTTAAAATAAAAACATTTCGAACTTCTGGGAAGAAGTTCAACAACAATTCAACCTCTCCAAGATTCAAAATCCAGACACTGGAAAATAACAACATGGGGAAGAAACGAAGGAGGGAGGTAGATCCCCAGGACCCAGGAAGGATCTGAAGGGAAAATTGGAGCCCACAGAGAAAGTGAAGAGACAGGCCTCAGTGCAGGAAAAGAAAGGGGCAATAAGCGCTTCTACCTGGTTCCTGGTCTGTGGCATGACAAAGGAGGATTAAGTCTACAGGGACACAGTGAAGGTGGGTGACTCCAGAGGGCTCCAGAGAGAAACTCACCAGTGGAACAAAGCAGTGGATGCTGTGTGCTACTGATTAGTGACTCCAGTCCAAGTGACTTCCATGTCTCCCAGAGAGGGTGCTTGCCAGATGTTATTTTAGGGAGGAACCAACTGGACCCAGGAATCAGAGCAGCTGCAGGTTGGCATCATCTCAGGGCTCCCAGTGTTGAAACACCATAGTGACTGGGTGAGGGATAAGTATGAGAGGCACCCAGGGTCAGTTGGTTCCTTCCTAAAATGAGGTCAGGCTGGCAAGAGACACCCGGAGTGTTGTAGGCTGAATAACTCAGGCCTCAACCCCACAATAATAGGACAGGATCAGCCTGAACTTCTGCGGAGTTGAAAGCACCAGAATCCTCACCCCACTCTAATCCTACTGCAGGCTTGCTGGGAGTATCCAGAACAGATCTGGGCTCTGTCTGCCTCCTTTGTCTACCAGTGACAGCAGAGACATGCCATGAATCGGACACTACCACAAAACTGTAGACCCCAGAAGATAACTGCAGGTTTTACATTACAGAGAAATCTCCTCTCTGTCTTGCTCTCTCTCCTTTTTTTCTTTGCTTTTTTTGTCGAGTGTATGCTTTTGTTTTTTCATGAGTGTGAAGACTGCTCTTAAGTTTTTTTGTTTATTTGTTTTATTTTGCTCCTGTTTTTGTTTTTTCCTTTTTTCTTTCTCTCCTGTCTTCTACAGGTTTCCCAAAGCTTGAGGAATTCTCTCTTGTCCTTCAGCCTTCCTTCAGTCTTTCTCCTTCTTTCTCTTCTTTTATTCTCTATTTTTCCATCTTAACCCTTTTAATTTTTCTCCCAAGAGGGTAAAATCACTCTATTGAATGGATATTTACTGTATATAATTTTCTGATTTATTTTAGATTTTGTTATATAACTATAAATCTTATACTTATGGTTAAAGGTGGCAAATTAATGGTTACCACTGTTTGTCATTTTCTAGATTGTGCTTGATGCTATCATTATTACTGATTGTACTACTTTAGCCAAAGTGATACAGTTGTTGTGATGAGTTGTTCTTCCCTGTATGCTAATACAGAGATTGTCTGGGAGTCATAAACAACACCTAAGAACCAGGCGGTAGGCCAAACAGGCAGCAACCTCTCATCCCCAATGAACAGAAGAGGCAGGATCTTGGGTCAGACTCAAAAGCCAAAAGACAGCTAGTCCTAGAAGACATCTCTGAACAACTGTCATTTCCTAAAGAGGTCTTGATACTGGGAACAAAGCTACCTAAAGTAAAAAATTTACAAGCATCAATGCAGAAAACAAATTAAAAATATAACAAATGAGAAAACACAGAAGCAAGATCCAACCCCAGACCTCCAGCTTCCCAAGGCAAATCCAGGGGGCATTGAGGTGGAAGAAATCAAAAGCCACCCAGCTGAAATTTTTGAAATGTTAGTAGCAGAAGCAACAAAGCAGATAAATGGATTTTAAAGAAGAATGAATTAGAAATAATTACATAAATAACTAAAGAGATGATGACCATAATGAAGGACATGGTTAGCGAAACTAAAGTAGATACAGGTAGAGAAATAGAGGAGTTTAGGAAAGTGATAGAAACCATGTATGCCTGATATAGGAAAGAACTGGATTCCATAAAACATATTTAAACAGATATCCAGGAGATTAAAATTTCTATTGAAATTATATGTAGCAGTGAAGATAGACTATCTGATCTACAAGACAGGTTTGTGGTTAGTGATCATCAAATGAAATAATTCTTAAAAATAGCAAGGGACCACAAAAAATCAATCCAACAGCTGCTAAATGTTGTAAAGAAAAATAACATTTGATTGGAATCAATGAAAAATCAGAAGATAGCAAAGGGATATAAAAAACCAAAGAAGTAATAGCTGAACACTTCCCAACCATTGGAAAAGAATTTGACATACAGGTTATTGAGGCATATAGAACTCCAATTAGCCATTATCAGAAAAAAAAAAAACTACACCAAGGCATATAATAGTCAAGATTCCAGAAATTCAACACAAGAACAGAATATTAAAACCTATTAGAGAAAAGAAACAAACAAATCACCTATAATGGAAAACTCATTGGCATCACAGCAGACTTCTCAACACAAACCCTTAAGTCAAGGACAGCTTGGAATGAAGTATTTCAAGCCCTAAAAGAAAACAACCTCCCAACCCAGATTGATGTACCCCACAAAATTATCTTTTGAAATTGATGGAGAATTAAGAAACATCCATGATAAAGAACACTTGAAGAAATTCATGACCACCAAGCCAATAGTACAAAAAATTCTGAAGGATATTAAACAAACAAACAAACAAAGACCACAATTCAATGAATCCCAATAGAATGAGTCTACCAGGCAAGGCAAGCAATTAAATAGAAGGGACAGAAAAGAAACCAACAACAGGAAAATAATATGACAAAGACAAGTCAACTAATATTTATTAGTTACAACCATCTATATAAATTATTTCAATTCACCAATCAAAAGAAACAGATTGGCAGAAATGATCAACAAACAAGCTTCAACAATATGCTGCATACAAGAAACACATTTTGCTCAAAAAGAAACTAGTAGACTGAAAGTTAGAAGATGGAAGACAATATTACATGTGACAGGAAATTAATAAAAAGCAGGAGTAGCTATTGTATTTGCAGACAAAGTGAATTTCAAGCCAAGACTGATCAGAAGAGACAATAAGATCACTACATACTTCTTAAGGGACCATTCCAAGAGGAAGAGATAGCAACCATAAATATATATGCACCAATACCAATCACTCACCTATGTAAAACAAATGTTAATGGCTAAGAAAAGTAAGATAAGCACTAATATAATTGTAATGGGGGAATCTCAATACCCCACTATTACAAATAGATCAATTAGGCAAAAAAAATCAACAAAGATATATCAGAGATGAACCAAACTTTTGAACAAATGGACTTAGTAGGTATCTATAAAGTGTTCCATCCCACAACCACGGAATACAGGTTCTTCTCAGCTGCACATGCGACTCTCTCCAAAATAGACCATGTACTAGCTCATAGAACATGCTTAAGTAAATATAAGGGGATTGAAATTATCCTGTGTATAGTTTCGGATCATAGTGTAATGAAATTGGAAATCAATGGCAAAGGAAACCACAAAAATACATAAACACATGGAAATTAAATAACACCCTCCTGAACAACCAATGGGTCACAGATGAAAATGAAGAAGAAATTAGTTTCTACCATTAAACAATAATGCTAATATGACATACTGGAATTTATGGGACATAATGAAAGCAGTCCTATAAAGGAAATTTATGGTGGTGAATTCCATCATCAGAAAAACATATCAAGTTCAAATACGTAACCTAATGTTGAACCTCAAGCTTCTGGAAAAAGAAAAGAAAGTTAAACCCAAAGTGCATATGCGGGAGGAAAAGATCAGAGCAGAAATTAATGCAACTGAGAATAAAAAATACAAAGAATCAATGAATCAAAGAGTTGGTTCTATTAAAGATTAAATAAAATAGACAAACCCCTAGCCCACTGTATCAAGAAAAGGAAAGAATCAAAGATCTAAATATTAAAACAGAAACACTTACTCACTTATTCTCCTGGAAAATAGGTAAAACGCTTGAGGACACAGGTGGAGGCAAAGACTTTATGAAGAAAACCCCAGTCACACAGAAAATATCACAAAGAATTGACAGCTAGGATTGCATCATATTAAAAAGTTTTGCATAGCAATAGAGACATAACAGAGTGAAGAGACAACACACAGAATGGGAAAAATATTTATCAGCTATTCCTCAGACAAAAGACTAATATCTAGGATAGATAAAGAACTAAATAAATAAATAAATATCCCCCTAAATGGACCCAATCCAAAAATGGTCATCTGAAATGAATAGACTCTTCTCAGATGAAGAAGTACAAACAGCAAGTGTATATATGAAAAAATGTTCAACATTACTGGCCATTCGAGAAATGCAAATTAAAATAACACCAGTTCCATCTCACTCCAGAAAGAATGGCCATCATCAACAGATCAACCAATCACAAGTGCTGGCAAGGCTATGGGGGAAAAGGAACGCTTTTCCACTGTTGGTGGGAGTGTAAATTGGTACAACCAAAATAGAAATCAGTATGGAGATTCCTGAAAAAAAAACTAAAACTAGAGGTTCTATTTGGCCCAGCTACGCCCCTTCTAGGTATCTTCCCAGAAAGTCTCATATCACAGTGATATATTCACACCCATGTTTATAGCAGCACAATTTGTATAGCTAAATCTTAGAAATAGACCAAATGCCCATCAATGGATAAATGGATAAAGAAAATATGGTTTTTAGATACAATGGAGTACCTCATTGAGATAAAGAAGGATAAAGGTGAGACATTTTTAAGTAAATGGATGCACCTTGAGAATATAATTTTAAGTGAAATAAATCAGAGACACATATTTAAATATTGCATTGTTTTTCTTGTGTGAGGAACCCAAAGGGCAGATAAAGACCAAAATGAATGACAGATATTGGGAAGTAGGAAGAAAATGTTCAAACGGGAAAGGGGAGGAGAGAGGGAGGAGGGGAAAGGGAAGGGAGGGAATAGGGATAAAAAAATAAAAAAGAACAGAAGGAAAACAATAGAAACAAACTTTCGTAAAGGGAAAGGGGAAGAAGGATTGAAGAAAGGGAGAGGGATAGGAGAAAAAGAATTAAGATACATTATGTACATGTACAAACTCCCTGTGATAAATGTGATTATTACATATGTCAAATGTATATCAATAAAATTAATTAAAAAAATAAAAACATTATGAGTGCTCAAATTCTATATTTACTATATAAATTCATTACTAAATAAATATATATAAATGTCACTTAAGTGACATTAGTATATATTTTATAAAATAAAGTTAGGAAATTTTGAGGGAAGCTAGCTATGTCAGACGGGATTCAGTTATAGTTTTCAGAGTTCACTGAAGCAGAACAGGCTTATTATACTGTAAAGAAAGTGTGAGATGGGTGAAGAAACAGATTCTAGGTTGAGTTCCCAGGAACAGCCTCAGAGCAGTAGAGTTCAGAACTGTTCTGCACTCAGTTCTCTACTAACATTTTTGGCAAACACATGTGATTGGTGAAGCAAAATTCCATTTGAATCCCTAGACTCAGAGGAGTCTAAGAAATGTAGTTTGGAGATTTCTAGTTTGTGCCGCATAGAGAAGCACACAGAAAGGAGGCTGAAGTTTGAGTGGCCCAGTCCAACATGCTTCAGCCTTGGAGTAAAACAGTGTTACTCAGCTGCCAAGAGAGTCCCGTTCCTAGTGCTACAGACCCTCCCCTCAGAGTTTCTTTTTGTATGCTGCTACAGTGGCATCCAGAAGGTCCCACATCTCAGGGTGTTGAAGGCTTGGCTGCCAGCTGATGGGCTTTTGGGAAATGACTGGATCATGAGGGCTCTCCCCTCATCAATGGATCAATCTACTGATGTGTTTGGAGCTCAGTGGGCTTGGAGGAACTGGGCCCAACTGTTGAAACAGGTCACTGGGGACACGGCTTTGAAGGTGCATTTCATCCCTAGTCCCTTCCTCTCTGGCCTTTCCCACTCTTCTCTACTTCCAGATCACTGAAGGAGAGCACCTTCCTCTGCCACACCATCCCCACCACGATGTTCTGTTTTACCCACAGGCTGAAAAGCAATGGAGCCAGCTGACCATGAACTAAACACTTTGAAACCATGAGCCACAATAAACCCTTCCTCCTTAAGGTGAATTCCCTCCAGTAGTTCATCACACCAATGGGCAGCTGACTCACACATGTACCAAAGCTGATGGAGGGAAAGTAGGGTAGTTAAGGGACTGAATATATCTAAAAGCCATGCAGATTAGTAAGAAGAGTTGGTTAATTCATTAATGAGCCTTCTTGTTATACCTTGGCTTATTTAAATAAATTTTTAAGTATTAACAAGATGTCTCTTATAATTTGAACTCCTTAATACAGTATGTATATTACATCAGCTTTGAAAACATGTTTTTAAATTCAAAACCAATTTCCTTTAATAGCCTTTAATTAAAATGGGTATTCTTTACTAAACTTTCTAAATTCAGTAGTAGTAATAGAAGCTTAATTCATGGGTTTTTCTGAGTTCTCATTTGCAGGGCTATTTTCAGAACACAGTACACGTAATTGCCACATATTTTTCTGTTTGCCTTGGAACAGGTATATGTGCACATCTGCTCTGGACCTTCCCTTGTATGCTGATGTTTTAGTGCCCTCTCTGCTTTCTCTGCTAGAAAAATGGTGCTTGGCCTTCCAGACTCAACCCAAATGCTCCTCTTCTGCAAAGGCTTTCCAGATCTTTATTTCCCCTCATGGTCTCACGCTGTATTTACCAGAGACTTTCCGAGTGTGCGCAGGGAATTCAGCACCCAACGCCTGCCCGCACCCTCACTGAGAGCAACCGAAGGCCAGTCTGTCACGTGACTATCCCAGGGAACTGGGGTTGTGGGGGTGGGGGGAGCAGACTGGGGGCAGGAAAGGGGAGCTTCCCAAAGAAGTGCAGGAGGAGGAAGCTCCGCGAGTGGCTACTGCACAGTGAAGTCCTAACCGACCTCAAAGGCGTTAGATTGAGTGGGGAAGACTGAGTCTCAAAGCCCACATACTGTATGATTCCGGGTGCACAAATTCTCAACACTTATTTTCAACATGGCAAAATTACAGAGGTGGAAAGTTAGAGTGACTGTCGGGAACGAAGGATGGAAGTAGGAAATGATGGCGAGAGTGACTATAAAAGTGCAGCACGAAGAGTCCGTAGTTGTGTACGTCACTTGTGATGCTTGCACAATCTTTACCTGCAGATCAAAATTCTGAAGAAAGGAAAATCTGACCTGAGGTGATCAGATTCACCGAGCTACGTGTCGTCCTTGTGTGGAAGCCAGGGGTAGGTGTTCTCAGACTAGAAACGGACTCCACCAACTCAGAGACACAGAGTCTATGTACCTTTCTAGGAAAAAAATTACTTAACATTTAAATCTCTTATTAGGAGATTAACCAAAATTTGTAAGTTAGAGCGGAGATGCTGCGTAAAAGGGTTGACAGTTACCGTACAGCATTAATTTGCATTAACCTGATGTGTTTTTAGAGCTCAGAATCCCATTATTGACATGGATACTATAGAAATATGACATAAAAACCAGGGGCAGGTTTGGGAGAGATGAGAGTGTAAGAGTATCAACATCCTCTTATTTCACAGCAAAGTTTAGCCAATAATGTCTAATGTGAAAACATTTAACCCCAGTTCAAAATGTACTACAATCTTTCCTGAAATGTAGAGGTACAATTTGGAAGACATCAAATCTTACGGTGAAAAAATATTTAAAGTTCAACAATTCCTAAATTCTCTTTATTCTCCCATCAAATTAAGGACAACATAAACTACATGTAAACTAATTACATGTAGTTTGATTTTGTTCTATAAACGAGTTCTAGGTTGTGGTCCTACTTTTTTGTTTTGGTTTTTTTCCCCTAGAGCCAGGATCTTGCTAGTTTGCCCAGGCTGGCCTCAAACTTCTGGGGTCAAGCAGTCCTGCTTCAGCCTCTGGAGTAGGTGGGGACACAGGAGTGAGTCACCATGCCTAGGTTATGAGCTTATGATTGTCTCTGTCTCTCTCTCTCTCTCTGTCTCTCTCTCTCTCTCTGCCTCTGTCTCTCTCTGTCTCTGTCTTTGTCTGTCTCTATCTCTCTGTCTCTCTCCACTCCTCCTTGGGTGTGCACATACACAAAAAGTTAATTGAACATGTTTACCTAATGTCATCTTCATATTATTTCTGGGTGATTGAATTTGTAGTGATTTTAAAACATCCAGCATTGTTCTTCAAAGTCAGGTTCTTTCTTATGTGTACATTTCTTATTTGAAAATACTGATAGCAAATATGTCACTAAGTCCACAGCCATTATTTCTAGGGGGTAGGTTTGTAATTTTTCTTCTTGGTATTTTATTAATTTTTAATTTTCAAAAGTAAAATACATATGATTTTAGTTTAAAAAATAAGAGGCAACAAAGGAAAACTTTCAATATCTGAAATTTAGTATTGAATTTAAGGCTAGACAAGGAGCAACAGCTCAAGAGGACAAAGAGCTCTAAATTCATTTTTAGGGTCTTTTTCTCTGCATTACTCTAAACTGCCTAACAGTTTTCATTTCTTAGTAGTCAAACTGTGCCCTGCCAGACTGATTGCATGATCACCATCTCAAAGCCCTGGATTTGTAACCAGTGGTGCAGCACCGGACAGTTTCTTGGCCCTGTTGACTTGAAGGGATATCTGCGAGTGTGACATTTATGTGGTATGTCAGTTTTCTGTCACTGTGACGAATACCTGAGATCATCAATTTATAAGAAGGAAATGTTTATTTTGGCTCACAGTTTCAGAGATTTCAGTGCATAGTCACATGGTCTCGTTGCCTTTGGCCCTGCACCAAGGCAGGACATCATGACAGAAGCAGGTGGCAGAGGAGGGCTATTTACCCATGAGCAGTGCTAAAAGAGACATTAGGAAGCTGGTAGCATCCCACAGTCCCCTTCTAGGGCACACCTCAGTGAACTAAGACCTCCCACAAGGCCCACCTCTGAAAGGTTCCACCACCTCCCAGTAGCCTCACACCAGCTCGTGTTGGTGTGCAGGCCAGTTTTTAACTTATGAGCCCTTTGCAGGATATTCCAGGCCCCAACTATAGCACACAGTAGCATTTGATGTCCTGAGAAAACACTGGACAGGTCTCTCTTCCAAATGGAAACCTCTCTAGGAGTGGGAGGCCAAGGAAAAGGGTGTGGAACAAGCTAAAACGATCATGGAGATCTTCGTAGGGAAATCTGATCAGAGAATAAAATTTAGAGCAAAAAAATCTGCTTCACACACTACTTAAGAGGAGTATGCATCACAGCTCCTGGGTATAAAAATGCTGATTTCTAATAAATTCCTGTGGCTCGAAATTCAAGCCTCACCTTCCAAAGAGCTTCCTGTTTGTTCGGTGATGTTGCTAACTCAAAGTGGCCCACTGGAAGATTGGCTTCTTGCAGTGCTCCCAAGACCCCGCCTTTCCACCAGCTCGTGTTGGTGTGCAGGCCTGTGTGGGTTCTCCCCCTGGGTACAGGTAGAGGGACCGGGGCCGTGGCCACCGATGGCCAACATCACCGTGAGGCACCCGTGCTGTGATCTGTGTCCAGAGGTGAAGGAGAGCAGACCTGTCCCTTCTGAGATCAAAACTGTGGCTGAGAAGAGTGTCTGCTAATCAGAACAACTAACATTTATTGAGTTCTTCATGTGCACCTGGAACTGCATTAAATATTTGACATTCAGTATCCGCATGATCTCTATTATCTTCATTTTATAGATGAGGAAATTCAGGATTAGAGAAGTCAAGAAACTTGCCCAAGGTCACATATTCACCTAGCTGTGGGTCCAAACCCAGGTGTGACTGTCCCATATCGTGTACGTCCTTATGGGCACCTGCTGGAAGGGAGGCTGAGTAAAACAAAATCTGATGAACTTCAACAAGAAAGGCAGACTGTCTTTATACAGGAAGGACAACTTCCTCTATATATCATAGCCAGATGTAGTAATATCAAAAGTGAAATACAAATTGAAAATAACACTGAAGACAATGTCTCTTTTCAATCCACATCTCGCCATTTTAAAGCCTTCTGGATTTACCAGACTACATTGAAAAGATTAATTAATGCAATTTATAAAAATGCATAAAATATACCAAGCCAGTCAATTTCCCTGAGACAGGTAGCCTTTACGTTACCTTTGTGCAAAGAAGTTCAGAAACTAAGCGTGCTAACCACACCCTGTTGAGCAGTCCTAAAGTCAGGGCTGTTTGGAATCTCTTTATACAGACTGCTTCTTTGCAGTGAACACAGTTTTAATCAGATAGTAACGGCTTCTGTTCAAGGAAAGCAGATAACGTATAATGTAAGACCACCTCTGTTTTGCTTTATTATACATTTTGTTAATTCTCAGAAGCAAATTTATCTCCCTATTGAATGTTGCTTATTCAGACTAGTAAATCAGTCGTTTTCTCTTAGTACAAACCAGCCGAGTAAGTAGTGAAGCGTTTGAATATTGACAAGAAGCGAATATGTGCCGACAGGCAACAGACACACTTCCTAAATTGGTCAGCCAGTGTGCGTGGCTGGACTCGATGCTCTTTTTATTTATTTATTTATTTAATGTATTTTTTTTTTCAACTGAGAATTCCCAATCTCATAGAACTTTTGGTTTCCTTATAAAGACATGCAAGTTGTAAGGTATATTAGATTTCTGAGGCAGCATATTAACAAAAGCAAAAATGATAAGGTGTAAAATAAAATTAACTGCAAACCTTTAAGGACATGTAAAAAACAGAATGATTGGAATAAAGATGTACATAGTAAGTGAAGATTTCTGAGCAAGCTTTATACAAAGCCCTCCCAGGACGAATAGCTTATGAAAGATAATCCCTGATATCTAGTCTAAATTTAGGAAGGTTGGTACTTGATAATTTTTTTTTCATGTTAAATATGCCAAGAGATATACACGGTTCTTTATCAGCAGAGACTCAGGGTGAACTCTGCTTTTCTTTTAACAAGCTGGAAAGATTTAATAGTTCTTGGTTTCTTTTTGTGAAATAAATATCATTGCTTTTTCTACATAGTGGAGGACTAGAATACCACATGTAAATCGCCTTTCATTCTACACACATTTGAATTTTTGAGCAGAGGAACATGGACATAAAAATCTTAACACACATGGCAGACTAAATCAATAGCTGTATATTATGCCAAAGTAAGATGTTGAGTTTCTCATGCCCAACAAGGAAAATGTCACTATGTATTAACACACAAATAAACTTAAAATGTTACAGTGTGGATCTTAAATGTCCCCCAAAGACTCATGTGTTGAAAGCCTTTTTTCCCAGCCAATGGTGCTTTGGGAGGGTAGCACCGTTAGGAGGTGGTGTGAGGTAGACAGAAGCAAGGTCCCCAAAGGGGATGTTGGCACCCGAGCCCCTCCCCTCTCTGCTCACGGCCTCGTGAGACAAACAGGCCTCCGGCACCACACGTCTTCCCATGACACCACCGTACACTGCCGTGTCACAGGCCCAGAGGAAACAAGGCCGAGAGGTCACAGACTGACATTTCAGGAACTGTGCGCTCAGTGAACCTTTCTTCCTTTTAAGGCAATGTTCTCAGATGTTTTGTCATGGGGATGGAAAGCTGAGTAATACATAAAATGTACATCAAAAGTAGGTTGTTTAACTTACAGAAGAGTCTGAACATATCAGTCTGTCTTTGAACACAGAGTGTCTTTCATCTCACTTTGTACCCAGACGTTCAGAAATTAACTACTTTAACAACCTGCTTTTTTTTTTTTTTTTTTTTTTGGCTGTAAGCCTGTCTCTCAAGGCAGCCATTGCTATTTCATCCTCTTATTATGTTTTCTAATACAAATGTCTTGAAATCCCAAACTCTGTAATCCTGGCATGACTCACAGTGACCACTGCTGTAAGAGAAATTCCACGAGAGACTTTCCCATCTCCTGAAATTGCACTCAGCTCTTTCTCACATAGTGCAAGACACAGGAGCAGGTGTAATTCATTATTCCAGTCCAACCTCAGCAGCAAGGCTGCATATCGTGAGGATACTCATTTGATTGCACTAAGCAGTCGTGGAAAGCAGCACACATGGCTTATCCACTGAGCCAAACTTCACACCCTTTAAAACACAAACACACATGTACACTGACTCATTCCGGCTCCACAGCTACCCTTTCTTACGCACTGGATATCCATCTACTGTTTCTTTGAAGAAAACATCCTGTCACTTTAAAAATTCTATTTTTAGGACTACTGTCTCAAAAGATAGGGTCTAATATCTTAGAAGCATTCTAATTTAAAACCATTGCATTTAGAGTCAAAATCTTAGCAGAAAATTACCATATGTATCAAAAAAAGAATAGTAAGAATTATCAAAAAGAATGCAAAGCAAATGAAATTAATGGGCCCTACACCTAAATCTGTTGGGTTTTTGTTTTTGTTTTTTTTTTTCCCCTGAGAAACAAGAAACACAACCCAGGGATTTCCAGTTACATCTTGCTCAACTTGCTTAAATCAAAATTCTTTAACAGAAAAGAGGAAGATAGATCTTTGGCAAATGAGAAGGGGATAAGAGATGGAGGGAGGAAGAGGAAAGAGGGGAAGTGAAAAGAATTAAGATGTGTTATGTGTATGGACCATCTCCCCACAACGAATGTAGTCATTATGTACTTACTGCAAACACATACTAGTAAAAATTATTTATCAATTCGTTGCATGAATTTAAGATGAAGTAAGTATAAAATTGTCATGTCATGAATGCATTTGTGCTTTCTAGGAGCTTGCTCTTGTGCACACACTGACCTGCTTCGAGGGTTGCATCCTGGCTCCCAGGCGTCACCGTGGACCGTGTGCATCGCATTCCATCTTCAAGTTCACTGCCAGGGTGCCAGTCCCCTTAGCTGGGGACTGTGGTCAGCTGCAAACACAAATTACCTTAAAAATACTGAAGTCTTTCATTGTACACAAGCCAGATTTGACAGAAAAACTCCAAAATACAGTCCATTTTATTTTTTACTCAAAATGCATGTGATATTCAACAAAAATAATTCTGAGAACACTATGGTTTCACTACTCTGATTTCCTGACTCCAAATCTCCCATAGGGACAAGCTCACCTCTGATTTAAAGTTCCATCTTTTTTAGTTCAAGGATAGTGTCAGAATTTTGGTATCTTGTTTCTTCTGTATGCAAAATTCCCCCCTCTGAGTGTGTGTGTCTGACGTGCTCTCTGTGGCAGACTGGATGGATGGACAGGAGTAGACGAATGCTCCAACCATATTCTTGAAAAATTTCCCTAGTTCTTCTCATTAGTGGCAATAAATAGAGTCACAAGGAAGGGCACATACAGGTGTCACTGCAAGCTGAAAGTATCTACATGCTTTCAAAATTTAACACAAGTGTTTGGGGGCCCCAATGCAATTGTAAAATTGTAGCAATTAAGTCCTTGAAAGTACTCTTCATCCACCACAAGAAACAATTAGTCTGAGCTGATTTATGTGACAGGAAGAAAAGAATCTCTTCTCCATTTATACTATATTGATTCATATCTTCCAGTGAGTCACCGGCCAGTGAAACTCAACCCAGTGACTAAACCGTTGTAATTTTCAAAATAGTTGTGTGTGACATCACACCTACAGTTTTAAAACAGAAAGAATTTAGAGATTAAGTTCTTAGAATTCTAGTTTTAGAATTTAGGAAATAAATTTATCTCATTGCTTTACTTTTTTATTCTGTTGAAAATGTGACGCATGGTAATAGAGAAAAATCCAAACAGGCAACAAGGATCCAGAGTAAAATCTTGCTCTCCAATTACCTGCCTCCAGTTCCCAGAGTTAGTGCCTGGCAGGTGCTTCCCATTCTCCCAGAGGGAGCCCGTGTAGAGGTAAGCACAAATTTGCATACGTGTATGTTTCTAACACATGCACATACCATTGCACACCATACGCATTATTCTGCAACTCCCTTTCTGCCATTAGTATGTCTTGGAGGTCAGCCTATGACTATATGGAGGGAGCCGAAGCTCTTAACAGCTGCACAGTAGTCTATGGATATAAGACCAATGGCAAAGGCCTTATTTTTAGACTCTTGCTGTATTAAGTTTGAAAAACACATGGCTCCTTCTACAAGTAGCTTTATATACACAGATATTTATTAGCTAAATTCCGAAAATAATTTTTTTGCTCAAAAATATGTTTAACAGGAAAATTTTGACATTACTCCATTATTTCAAAGAAAGGCTACTCAAAAACAACAGCAACAACAACAAAAAAAACCCCTTACAATAGTTCAAAGAAAAGGGAATCAAGAGTGTTATCTCCCTTCACAAAGACCACACGGAAGCGAAATGAAAGCCTTTTCAAGGAACAGTTTCGGAGGGCCGGGGTTTGGGGCAGTGTTGGAAGGTCAGAAAGAAGAACAGGCCAGTTTCTCCATCTGAGGCCTTCTCACTCATCGAGACCTCAGCGAGAGGGGCTGTCAAAACTCTCTGTCTCTCGTCACCTCTACTGCACACTGGCATGAAGTGGCTGAAATGAAAGTGTCTTCTTTTCTGAATCACAAACAGCAGTGTGAGCGGGGGAAAAACTCCTGCATCCAGATCTGAGACGTCTTACTCCTCCCGGGTCTCCCCGAAGCCTTGAAAAGAGCTAAGAAGCAACCGGACACACGCGGCGCAGTCCGGACAGAGCGCGCTCTCCTCTGACGCCCACCGACACTGTGAGACTCCCGGCTTCGCCGAGAATCCCCCCATTTCGAGGCACTCCAATAAAGGAAGGGTCTGGGTGAGAACAGTGTTTGCAGGAGATAAATGCAAAGCCCCGTCTAGTCTTTCTTTTCACACACGCGCGAAAATAATTAAAATCACCTAGCACATTTTTCTAGCCGGTTGCCAAAACCCGAGACGGAGTTTTGTCTGGCTCTGCGCCCCGTGCCGGCTGCCCCCGAGGCGGTTCCGGACAGCAGCTGGCTTACCGCGGGCGGCCCGAGACGCCTTGCGGGAGGAGGCCAGCAGCGCGGCGTGCGGCCCGGCGGGAGGGCGGCCAGCAGGGGGGCGGCGGTCCGACGCGCGCTCCCGGGCTTGTTTGCCGGCACACCGAGAGGCCGCCCAGCCGCTTGAATCCGGCCAGCGAGGGTGGCGCATCTCCCGCTGGCAGAGCGGGAGCCCGGCAGGAGTCCCAGTGCTGCCGCCGCCGGCCACAGCTGTCCTCCCTCATCCACTCCGGCCGCCAGGGCGGCACCCTCAACAGGTGTTGCCCAGGCCACTGCGTGTTCGGCAGCTGTCCGCACTCAGTCATCATCTCCACAGCGCCTCCCTCTCCCCGCGGCGCGGGGCCCTCGAGAAGGGCCGAGTGGGGATGCGGAGGGACAAGGTGCGACGGGCTTCGAGGAGACGCCGGCCTTTGGGGTCGGCCCAGCGTCCTCTCGGACTCCTCTGAGGGCAACTTTTCCTCCCCACGCTTTTTATTAGTGCACATTGGCTACACCGCTAAATGGCTTTCACCTTGGCAGATTTGCCTATGCACACGGCACACTTGGATCACGCCCCCATTCACCCCTCCCCCGCCCCCTCCCTACGCTTACATTTTTGGGGGGATTCAATGTGTGCATTGTACTCGATCGTATTTATGCCTCCCGTTACCTACCCTTACACCCTCTGTCTCCCTTTTCTTCCCTTCCTCTTGCCTAGTTATAGTCTTTCATCTTTTTTCTTTATTTTAGTACATATAAATATATAGTATTTATGTATTTTGGTACATAATAAATACCTTCATTGTGGGGAGCTGGTACATATACATATCACACATTAATCCTTTCTACTTCCCTTTCCCATCCCCCCACATCCCCCACCCCCAAGTCTGCTTTTCATCTCCACAAGGTATACCTTCCTATGTCCTATCATGCTCCTTAAATCATTTATACTTTGAGCTTCTCATATAAGAGAAACCATGCAATGTTTAATCTTATGTATCTGATTTATTTCATTTAGCACTGTGGTCTCAAGTTTTGTTCATTTTCCTACAAATGACTCAAATTTATCCTTCTGTATGGCTGAGTAGTACTCCATATTCACAACACACCACATTTTCTTTGTCCATTCATCTTTTGACGAGCCACTTCCAAAATTTAGCTATCGTGAATTGTGTTGCTGCATACAAGGGTGTATGCGTATCACTGCAAAATGGTGTCTTTGACCTTGGGGAAGGGGGTAGGTGGGTCAGATGGGATTTCTATTATCCCTAGTTTTTTGCAGAATCTCCATACTGATCTCCATAGCAGTTGTACTAGTTTACATTCCCCCCAATAATGTGGAAAGAGTCTTTTCCCCTACAACTTCACCAGCATGTGTTGTTTTTTGAGTTCTTGATGACAGCTGTTTCTGCTGGAATAAAATGGAATCTGGTTTTGACAGATTCTAACAACCAAAGATGCTGGACATTTTGTGCTTTTTTTGAGAAGTGTCTTAATGTCTAGGTCTTTGATCCATTTGGTTTGCTTTTAGTACAGAGTAAGCATATGGGTCTATACTCATTCTTGTCCATGTGTATAGAGCTTTTCCAGCACTATTTGTTCAAGAGGCTTTTTCCAGCATACGTTTTTAGCCCCTCTGTCAAGGAGCCGATGGCCTCACCTTGTTTCTGCATCTTCAGTCCTGTTCCGTTGACCCACAGGCCTGTTTCTGTGCCAGTGCCGTGCTGTTTCTACCTTTGGAGGGCAGCTTGAAAAACTGATACTCCGATGTCTCCTGCTTTGCTCTTTTTGTTTAGGATCGTTTGGCTACTTTGGATCCCTTCTGGCTCCACATATATTTTAGAATTTTTTCTAGTTCTGTGAAGAATGTTGTTACTATTTTGCCTGGAATTACATCAAATCTAGGTATCATTTTTGGTAATACAGCTCTTTTGACAACGTTGGTTCTGCCTATCCAGGAGCAGGTGCTGCTTTTCTGTTCTCTGATGCCCTCCACTTTCCAATGAGCTCTGTTCAGAGTGCTGTAGTTTCTCTTGCAGCCGTCTTTTACTTCCACAGTTAGGTTAATTCCTACGTATTCAATTTTTTGTTTTTTGAAGGTACCACAAATGGAGTTGTTTTCCTGATTTCTTTCTTTGTGTGTTCATTGTTAGTGTTCAGAAGTGAGATTCTTTTACTTTATTGATTGATTGATTGATTGATTGAATGATTGATTGATTTTGTATACTGCTACTTTGCTGAATTTGTTCATCAGCTCTGAGAGTCCGCAGGTGGAGCTGTTCGGGTCTTCTATGTAAAGGGTCCTGTCATCTGCAAAGAAGGGTTATCTGACTTCTTCCTTCCCATTACACATCCTTTTTATTACATTGTCTTGCCTGATTTCTTTGGCCAAAGTTTTGGTACTCTACCAAATGGGAGTGGTGCAAGGGGACAGTCTTGTTTTGTTTCTGATTTTTTTTTTTTTTTTTTTTTTTTGGTGCCGGGGATCGAACTCGGGTCCTTGTGCTTGCAAGGCAAGCGCTCTAACCACTGAGCTAAATCCCCAGCCCCTGTTTCTGATTTTAAAGGAAATGCTTTTATGTTTTGTCCATTTATTCTGATGCTGACAGTGGGTTTGTCAAAAATGACTTTTCTCAGTTTGGCATATGATCCTCCTATATTTATTTTCATCAAGGTTTTTATCATGAATGAATGTTGGATTTTTTTTGAGATAATCATGGGTATTTTTTTTCTTTTATGTGCTGAATTATGTTTATGGATTTGCATAAGTTGAACCATACTTGTGACTCAGAGGTGATGCCAACTCTAGTCATGGTGTATGATATTTTTAATGATTTGTTATGTTCTGCTTGCCAGTATCTTGTTGAGGATTATTGCATTTATATTCATTAAGGACACTGGCCTGTAGCTTGCTTACTTTTCTTTCTTTCTTTCTTTCTTTCTTTCTTTCTTTCTTTCTTTCTTTCTTTCTTTCTTTCTTTCCATTAAACCCTATCCAGTTTTGGCATCAGGGAAATGCTAGCTTCCAGAAATGACTTTGGCAGTGCTCCTTCCCTTTCGATTTCATGGAAGAGTTTCAGGAGTATCAGGGCTAGATCTTCCCCGAGGTTCTGACAATCTGCAAGGAATCCATCAGGTCCTGGACTCAACTGGTAGAGTTTTAATTACTGCCTCTACTTCATTGCCTGTTCCTTAGGGGTTTTGGTATCTTTTTGGTTCAGTTTTGGTAACTCATACATGTCTAGAAATTTAACAATTTCTTCTAGGTTCTCCAGTGTATTGGAATATATATTTTCAAAGTAGTTTTTTATAGTCCTCTGGATTTCAGCAGTTTCCATTGTGATTTCACCTCTTCATTTGTAATTGCATTGACATGGGTTCTTTCTTTCTTTCTCTCTGTCTGTTTTTCATTTCTTTCTTAGTAAATTAGGTTGTTTATCAATCTTGTTTATCCTTTCAAAGAACCGACTATGATTCATTAATTCCTTTTATAATTTTTTGTCCTAATTTCATTAATTTTCACTCTGATTTCTTTTTTCTTTTTTGCCAGGATCTTGCTGTTGTAGTTCAGGCCAGCCTTGAACTCACTATGTATCCCAGGCTGGCCTTGACCTCGCAGCAGTCTACCCTCCCAGCCTCCCAGTGCTCTGCTCCGATTTTTATTTCTTTCTTTCTGCTAGTTTTGGATTTGGACTGTTCTCCTTTATCTAGAACCTTGAGATGCCTCACCAGGTTACTCACTGGGACCACTATATTCTTGTGATGTGTGTATTCACAGCTGTACACTTTCCTCTAAGAACTACTTTCATTGTTTTCCGTAGGTTTTGGGATTTTGTACTTCAATCATCATTTGATTCTTGAAACTTTTAAATTTCTTCCCTATTCTCTTCTGCTATCTGCTGATTTTTCAATAATTTATTCTTTAATTGCCCCATATTTGTGTAATACCTATGGTTTCTTCTGCTGTTGATTTCTAGCCTCATTCTGGTATGACCTGATAGTATACTAGAAATTATTTCCATTATTTCTATTTATTTAAGCATGTTTTATGGCCTAAGATATGGTCTATTTTGAAAAAGGTTTTGTGTGCTGCTGAGAAAAATGTACATTCTTTTGTTACTGGGTAAGACAATTTGTAGATATCTGTTAAGTCCATTTGTTCAATAATGTGGTTTAACTCTGATATTTCTTTGTTTTTTAAGTTTGTTTTATTTTGGTTTTTTGTCTAGTTGACCTGTCTAATTGATAGAGTTGGGTATTGAAGTTCCCTGCTATGATTGTATTGTTGCCTCTCTGTCCTTCTATGTCTAGTAGTTTTTATTTTATGAAGTTAGATGGACTGATATTCAGTGCATAGATATTTACAATTTTTTTATTTACCAAGAACATGTATTGGCACATAGTGGATATACATTGTAGATATACGTAATGATCACATTCATCCTATTTGATTTGTACCTGTACATGATATATCTTGTTTTTTTTCCCACCTTCCGCACCCCTCCCTTTCACTTCCCCTCCCTTCCTTATTTAGAATAGTTTTGTTTACATTTACCATTTTTTCCCTCTCCTTCCTTTCCTTTCTTTTTCCATCTTTCTTCTTCCCCTCCTCCTTCCCTAGTTCTCTTGCCATTTGAGTATTATCTTTCTTTTTCACAATATCTATTACACCTTTTAGTCCTTGTTTACATTTATGGCTTCTCATATCAGAGAAACAATTCAACATTTGTAATTGTTATCTCTTCCTGATAGATTGTTCCCTTTACTAATATGTAGTGGCCATTTTTGCCTCTTCTGATCAGTTTTGGCTTGACGTCTTCTGTGTCTAAAAATAAGTAGCTACTCCTGTTTGCTTTGGGGCGCCAATGTCTCTCGTTTTTTGATACAATCTGCCAGTTTGTATCCTTTGATTGGTGAGTTAAAACCACTGACATGGAAGTTATTATCGTAAGGTATTTACTGAGTTCCATCATTGCATATTTTTCTTTTTTTTTCCAAAACAAGATTTATTGGTACATTTTAGACATACATAACAATTGCATTCATCAGAGTTAATTTGTAGCTATACATGATATGTCTTGGGTTTTTTCCTTTCCCTTCCCTACCCCTCCTTTCAACTCCTCTTCCCCTCCTCATTTACAACAGATTTATTTACATTTTTCCAATTTTCTCTTTTTCATTTCTTTTCCTTTCCTTCGTTTCCCTTCCCCCCTCCCTAGTTCTCCTTCCTATTTGAATATTTTCTTCCCTTTTCACAGTATCTATTATACATTTTTGTCTTTATTTACACTCATCTACCAGAGAAACAATGTGATATGCACTCATTTATGTCTGGTTTATTTCACTTAAGAGTGTGTTCTCAAGGTGCATCCATTTACCTATAAATGTTTCAAGTGTATCCTTTTTTATGGCAGAGTTGTTTGTACTCCATTATATAAAATACCACAACTTCTTTATCCATTCATCAGTTGCTGAGCATTTGGGTTGTTTCCAAGATTTAGATATTACAAATTTTGTTGCTATAAATATGGTTGTGCATATATCACTGTGGTACGATGTTTTTAATTCTTCTGGGAAGATACCAAGAAGAGGAATAGCTGGGTCAAATGGAACCTCTTTCTTGAGGACTCTCCACAGTGATTTCCACAATGGTTGGATCAGCCTAAAGAGCTGGTTCTTTGAAGGATTAAATAAAATTGACAAACTTCTAGCCAATCTTATCCAAAAAAAAGAAAAGAAAAGACTCAAATCTACACAATTAAAAATGAAAAGAGTGAAGTCACAGCTGACTCTGTAGAGATTCAGAAGATCATCAGCACCTGCTTCAAGAATCTATACTCAGACAAGATGGAAAACACTGAAGAAATGGTCAGGTTCCTAGATACATACGAATTACCAAAGCTGCATCAAGAAGAAATAAATACACTAAATAACCCAATGCATTATTTGTTCAGTGCTGATTCCTTTATATTTTTTTCCTTTTGTTTAACGACTCTCCCAGGTACATGCACACTGTCCTTTGGGCTCCTTGGTGCTGGTGGTCCCCTCTCTCTGTCTGGGATTCCCTTAAGTGTTTTCTGTAGTGCTGGTTTAGTGGTCAAGTATTTCTTTGGGATTTCTTTGTCATGGAAAGTATTTACTTCTCCATCAACTGAGAAGTCTAATTTTGTAGGCTATAGCTATCTAGATATAGAAAATATTTAACATTAAATGCCCCGCATGTGTTAATTCATCTTCCTCTCCTTCCTCCTCTCGGGCTTCATCCGTAAAGCCTCAGTCTGTAACAACCGCCTTGGAACTCCTAAAGACACAAAGGCCTTGCTCGCTTTCTTCTTTTGGTGGGTACGTGGGGTCGTTCCGATATGGGGTGTCCATCCCACTCTTATCCAAGTCAAAGCCATAAAACATGTGTCCCCGGAAGGCCTGGCGATGATGGCAGATAAATATTCATAAAAGGCAGGAATCTACACTTATTTATGGCATCTAGGCTTATAATCCAAATATTGGAAGCCCCTGAAAGTACATCAGTGAAGAAATAGATGAAGAAATACCCATTTGAGGGCACTCTGTGGAGCAGGTCAAAGTAATGCCCTGGATTAGTTCAGCACATATAACTCTTACTGTGTGCCAGATTTTTTTAAATAACCCATTTCAACCTCAGAACATCCCAGTGTGATAGATATTCTCATCACCGTCCTCCTGATGGGGAAACTGAGACATGGAGAAGAGAGCCCCTTTAACATGTACGACACAAGAGATCTCACAAGTTGCCAGAGTAATTAGTATCACAGAATTTCCATAAAATTCAAAACTACACAAAAATTATGTTATTCATGGATACATGTGTGTAGTAAAAACAAAGGACATGTTGCTTCAAATGAATAGGAAGAAGGCTGGGACCAGAAAGACACAGAGAAGAACTTCTGCTGTGTGTAGGATCCTTTTTATTTTATTTTTAAAGAGCAACATGTTACAATAAGATAGTTCTGGGTAATGCATATTCTGATTTTAAGTGTATATTTCTCTGTACTTTTCTCTATGCAATTTTAAATCGTGAAACATAATACACATATAGAAAAGGACGGACACAAAACACATTTGTAGTATTTCAGAAATAATGACTAAGCAAGCAATGTAACGACCACACTGGTTCAGAAAAAGAAAGTGAGGGTGCTGTAGTTTTCGATGTAAAGGTCTTTTACTTCTTTTGTTAGATATATTCCTAGGTATTTTATTTTTTTATGTGCAATTGTGAAAGGTATATCTTTTGTTATTTCTTTTTCGGTGGGTGTATTTTTTGTGTATAGGAATGCTATTGACTTTTGGGTGTTGACTTTGTATCCAGCCACACAACTTAATTTATTTATTAAATCCAGTAGTTTTTTGGTGGAGTTTTTTGGGTCTTCTATGTAGAGTATCATGTCATCTAAAGGATATCAAAAAATGGAAAGACATCCCATGTTCCTGGGTAGGAAGAACCAACATCATGAAAATGGCTATACTTCCTAAACTACTATACAGATTTAATGCAATTCCAATCAAGATACCACTAACATACTTCAAAGAATTAGAGAAGACAATCATGAATTTCATCTGGAACCACAAGAGACCAAGAATAGCAAAAACG